>VWZK01023492.1:0-15157 GCA_013396935.1 Baryphthengus martii | reverse complement strand
AAGAAAAAGAAAAAAAAAAAGAAAAAGAAGGGTATTATGAATAGATGATGTGACTCTAAAGTCTTCTATAGATGACAGAGAGCATGAAGTGTTTGACAGCATCCAGTATGTGAATCCACTACAGTCCTGAATTCTCAGTTTAAGTGGAAAATGTAGGGATATGAAAGCCAGGTTACTTTTCCACTGACAGAAGGGATTTGCCAATCTCCTTTCGGAAGGAGAAAAACCCTCACTTGTTTATGTGTCTAAAAGCTTAGGACAGATTTTAGAAGCATAGCTAAAGAAAGTTAGTTTTGAGTTACATGAGGCTCCCAACTTCAGCTTCAGCATCTCTGCACTGCATGTGCTTGCCCTTTCTATCAGTATAATATGCGCCTGAGGCTATTTTACATGCATTTGATTGCTAATCCTTTGCAGTCCTCATTGCATTTAATATCTGTAACGTGGAAGACACATTAACAGCCTTGCGAGGCCAGACTTTATAACATTTTTTTTTCTGCAAAATGTTTATTTTCTTTCCCCCCCTCATTTATCTTTTAATGATTGACAGTAGCAAAAGCAGGCACCCTAGGATCGTGTTTTCAAAACTGCCCAGTGTTTACAAGTGCCTTCTGTCAAGTTCACTGCTTCAGAGCTTAGCTGAAACTGCAAGGAGACCACCTGAGGTCATTCATCCTGGAGCAAATATTTCACTGTTATTATACCTTCTTTATCCAGGTAGAACATCTTTTTCTTTTACTGCAAACAAGCTACTATGCCAAACAGTTCTCTGTGTCCAGCTGCTTTTGCTGCAAAGTGCTCCCAAAAAAAATAAAAGAGCATTTCAGAAAGATTAATTTCACTAAGAGAAAAGTTACAGATACAAGGCACAAATTCAACCCATTAAAGCAAAAGCTAGCTGATAGTCTAATTCCTTTACTTTCAAGAGAACTGTATTTGTGAAAGCTACTCAATAACAAAAAGAGAAAAAAAAAGAAAAAAAAAAGAAACCCCATAAACTACCTAGCATTACTTTTTTCTCAAGTAGTAGAGACAATTCTAAATGCCAGTAAATTGGACCATCACATTCACAAGCTTGAGATATTGTCAAACCCAAGTGATGAAGGGTCTAGAAATAGCAAGGTGAATGCCTAGCAGATACAGGACATACCTAGCCTTGACTTCTTCATGCTTCACCAGTTTGAATTCTGTGTGATCCATCCTGATAACGGACATTGATTTACTCTTGATTTATGGCAGAGCAAATGGAAACTGAATCAACCTCAAACCACAGAAGGTGGAGTCTGCACCATTCACACCAACAAAAGATGCAGGCCTTGGATTGAAGAAAGATATTGTCAGGTGAAATATATGGGGAGATGGCAGAAGTAGGAAGAAACTCTTAGTTTAATCAATATTGCATTAATGTCCAAATGTCCCAAACAAATTGTTAAGGTATTACATTCTACCACCTGTAATTTCTGATTTATGAAATCTAACACTTTTGGAAGGGAGAGGAGGAAAGGTGACAAGCTTTTCCATGAATGCTGAACCTTCCAACTTCAAATTTGGAGACACCTGGCTTGTTTCTGGACCAGCTCATCTCAATTTAATGCCTCATATAATGCTTCTATTTTGTAATCAAGGAGCAAACTAAGTACTGAATCTGTCATAGTCAAAAATATACAGACTCTTTTTGCCTGCAGCTTTTTAGATCATTTTCTCTTCCTTCTGTGGCCAAGGGTAAGGATCTAACAAGCCAAGTCTTTCTGGAAGAAAACACCAATTGTACCTCAAAGTCTGTAATCTTGTCAAAGTTGCAAACAGCTGCATTTGCTCACAGAAACACTGATATCTTTAAGATTCATCTACTGTTGTTCTATCCATGGTGTCTATGAATACTGACTTACTAAGATGAAACTCATATGAAGTGCTTAATTTTCAGGAGCATTTAGTATCAGCTTGTTATCTTATGTCCCGTGCAGTTTCCACCATCTCAGAGAGAATGGTTTGACCCTACCCAGTGTATCCATCAGGGATGGATCTCTCCAAAAGGTGCTGTGGTCTAAAGAAAATATGGCTGTGCAGTAATGCTGATGCATACATTGATCATCTGTACCACTGCTACTGACAGATCTGATTCCAAAAAATGAATACTTCATAGTATGAAATAACCCAGGGACCTTTTTACATCTCAGGCTTCTTTACAGCTATTACATGACTGGACTTACTCTCACTAAGCACACACAGAGAATGGCAATGTGACTATTGTGCTAGAAGCAAGACTAACAGTATCCATTGGGATTTTTTAACAGCTGCATTCAAGGCAATAGCGTATGAATTCACATCAGAGATTTTCCCTGGTTTTTATGTAACTCCCACCCAGTCAAACTTGAACTGAAAATAACATGGCAAACATAATCAGTGCAAATCTGTCCCAGCTGAAAAGGTATTTTCTCCTTCAGCAGATCAGAAGATATTGAGGAAGTTTGAAAGTTTGCCTTGCAAAATAAATCCAATCAATGACTTTGTTTCTTTGAAAAGAACAGTAACCTGAGGAATTGTTTTTTAGCAGAGATATTCTTCTAACACGAAGACCTTATTGTTACATGAGTAGTTGATCTGAAGTTAATATGGATCAGTGAAAGAACATTGAAGAACTGGCTGTAGGAAAACAACTATGGTTAATGACATGAAGAAGCATTTACACTGGAGAGTATGGATATTTTCCATATTTTAATCTGATTTTTTTTTAAACTGCAAATCTGATTAACTGGAAAAAAACTCTAATAAAAAAAAAACAAGGGAGGGGGAAAAACTTAAGAAATTACCTGTATCTACTGCAGCATCTCATTCCACTTCAAGAGAAATACATGAATTTTAAACCAAAAGAGTGTAAATTCAGACTAGATATAAGGAAGAAATTTTCTGTGATGAGGGTGGTGAAACACAGGAACAGGTTGCCCAGAGAGGTGGTGGATGCCCCATCCCTTGAGACATTCAAAGTCAGCTCTGAGTAACCTGATCTAGTTGAAGATGTCCCTGCTCACTGCAGGGTGAGTTGGATTAGATGACCTTTAAAGGTCCCTTCCAACCCAAGCTATTCTATGATTCTAAGGATTTCACCCATGCTCCATGATAGTGCCCCCCAAAACTGAAGGGCTGAGACACAAAGAGACATAAAGAATCTAACTCTCTTGATCCACATCTAGTGCCCTAATCCAGTAAACCAACTACAAAGTCTCTCATGTTATGATGAATATATGCTAGTGTGCACTATTCATTGTAATTAAATAATATGCTATGATAAATGGCAGATTGAAAAATTAAAAATTTGCATTTAAATGCTATAAATTTAAAATCTTTACTTTTAAAAGTTTTCTAATAACTTGTCAACCCAAGAGTTTTTGATGTGGACAGTTCCACAGAATTTCCAGTAATTTTGCTGGGGATATCAATGTAAATAACTGCTCACAAACAGGAGCACTCTAGTCAGTCCTGCACTGTTGCATCAGATTACATCTTTACTTATAGGTGCCTCCAAACACACTATTCAATATTTCACAGGAGAGGTTGTACAAGGAGGCATTCTGTTCTCATCTCCAGCTGCTGGCAGTATAAATCAATGGATTTTCCACAACATTGACAGAGATTCAGAAGCAACTTCGTTCTTACTCAATGTTCTCCTCTGCCTGTTTGATTCTCCCCTTCAGTTCTAGCTCTGTGAAAGACAATCACTGAAGGCAAGGAATGGAACCAAATATTTTAAGAAAAATAAATCAGAAATTCTCTCAATGTGACTGATGTTTTCAATATTTTGTCTCTTAATAAAAGATGCAGCTTTATTTATGTAGTTCTTTATATATGATGTACAGTGAGACAGTTTTTCTGAGTAAAAAACATGTTTTGTGGAAGAAGATTAATAAACTCTAAAGGAAAGTTGGATGTCCAACTCCCTCCCATTTCTAAAAGAATGACTGTATCTCAGTTCTCTTACATACCTATAAGAAACACATTTTTTGTGCTTGTTACTGCTACTGCCAGACAATTTGCCTAGGGTCTTATAAGAATTAAAACTTATAAGCTTATAAGGTTTTGTTCTTTAGGTACAGAAAAAAAGAAAAAGAAAAAGTATCAGATTTTTAAATGAATCACAACTGCAAAAATTGCTTTTTTGCATCTGAAAAAGCTGATGGGCGTTGTGCAACAGCACAGAATTATAGCTGCAGAAAGACACCAGCATTCATTGCTTTCAGGGCATTCAGCAAGGAATGCAAGTCATGGGTTCTTTCTCCTACTCAACAGCTTTGTCACTAGACAGTAATAGAATTAGAAAACAGGAGGAATGATTTGAGTAGACTGGTTGCCAACATCCTGTCCTCTCTGTGATTTAATTTTCATCTGGCCCAACTGGATGATGCACTGATGTCACATCTGGGCTATATACTGAAAAATTAAAAAGGCATTCACTGATGTCACTAGTCTTACCTAACATTGAATGATATCTTTATTAAGGTTTAATATATTGGAAATTCAAGGGAAAAGATGACATACAGTTCTCCTGTGTATTGAAATATGAAACATAACCAGGGTATTATTGTGCTTATTTCAGTGTAATTGCTGAAGAATTGTCCCATTAGTCTCTGGCAATTTGTGAACAGCAAAAAAAGAGCTATATGAAGTGAACTGAAAATAACCTACAAAGGCAAACAAAAGAAGAAAAATGGTGTGAATACAAGGTCAGCACTGGACAATAAACACTGAAAGTGTGTGACTTCAATATGATTACTCACATTTAAAGACTTACTCATTTTAGGAATAATTCCCTCCAATAAAATTATAACTTTTTTGCAATCCTTTTTATTTGAGCCATCCTTTATTCCTCTGTCTATGTAAATTCAAAAGGAGGAATAAAGTTGATAAACAGCTTCTAGATCAGCTGAAATTCTCTGTGGACACAGACTTTCCTTGGGGCTTTATGGCTTTCACACATCATAAAGCTGAGTCCTGTAAATACTCTGGGAGGGAACTGCTAATGCTGATGTAAGACTACTCCTCTGTACTTCCCCTGTTTATAGAGCAGTGTAAAGGTGCTGTGAAAAATAAAGGTTATTCCTTTTGCAATGTATTAAAAAATACAAACTTAAACAACCCTTTGGAAGCTACTTTCTCATCTGTTCTTGTAATAACCCCTGAAACCTCTGATAGTCCTAAAAGCAGATCACACACAGGGTTACATTTTGCCATCCTTTCAGGGAACTTTATAAAGTGTTGTATCTCTTGCTGTTCCAGTTCAAGAAAGCACTTCAGGGTAGTATTTTATGCCAGTAGAAGCAGTGCCTATATCAGGTTTGTAATATGGGAGAGGAGGAAGAAAAGTGATGGACAGGATTTGGGACAGGAAGAGAGTGTTATGCACTCCTTTGGGTTTGCAAGCCTTTGCATTGTCCACTGAGGCCTGAAACAGTAGAATGATATTCATGGCTATTGCATGTCTAGCAATTACTTCCAGGCTGAAAGAGCTCGTCGTTCCTAAAATGCCGTCCTTGATCAACTGTAAATTTCAGGCCTGTTTTGCAAGGGTCACAGCAGCATTTTAAACCCAGTGGCTTTCTAGAAGTTCTGCACAGCATCACTTCTAACGATACAGTCAGGCACTATTTGTCACTACTCTGCTGTGCAGAACTTCTGTTGCTCTTTTTGTCTTGATGAGCCTGTCATATCTGAGCAGTGTGACAGCCTCATGCATCTGGGAGTACTGTTGTGAACTTTCAACCTTTCACTAGCGGAAAACGGTGATGCTGACAGGAATTGTGTTTCTCTGAAGAGCACTCGGTCCAAGTGCTGTAGTTTTGGCAGCTCTGCCTTAGGGAGCTCTGAATCTTGCATCCTAGATGCATTCACTCCCCTCATGCACTCAATGCACATTTGCATCTCTTACAAAGTGTTTCTTTCTAGCTCTTGTCCTGTGGAAAAGTCATTGCTAACTCTCAGTGAAGTGCATTGATCATTTTCACAGATTGTATTTATTATTTGCTTTTCCTCATGTTGTGTATGTGCAATATTTTGCTGTGCTTATCAATAGCAGAAAAAAAATAAATTGAAAGCAACCAATCCCTGGGCCCTCTCTTTCACCCCAGTATGGCAGTAGTTATCTAAACAATGACAACAACAACTTATCCCATTAAAAAGTAAGCAAATTCTTGCTGCAAGTACCGTATTTACAGAAAAAAAAAAAAAAGGAAAGGGAGAAGTAGGTCTCCCTCTGAAAATTTCTAATCAATTAAATGTGGTAGTCAAAAGCAGGCATATAAACAGATCACTTAACCAGTCCTTCTGGATGAGGAACATTAAATGTACTTTCCCAGTAACTCAAGTCGATGACTTGAAGGAAGGATGGTCTAGTATCTCTTATCTGTGGAAAAGAGTAAGGAAGTGCAAATCAACTCTGTATGAGAATTAAAAAAAAAAAAAGTAATAAAAATAATCACAAATTTATTGTATGAAGAAACTAAAATAAATAAAACTCACAAAGAAGAAGGAAAAGGGGGAAAAATAGGAATGAAGAGAACCCAATTTACTTTAGGGAAATATTGGTTTAGGGCAGAGATGGATAGCTTTAGTAAGGATGGTTGTGCAGCAGGTAAGGGCATCACCACAGTGTTTTCTATCCAAAGCTTCTGACCCCTGAATGAAATCTCCAGGCATTTATTTGTTGGACTTGGACTATGTCTTAGAAACCTTGAAGAATGGAGTTTTACTTTTCCCCAAGAATTTGTGACCTAACTTCTTAAGATTAGTCCAACTGAGTTCAGCGGGCACTGCAGGTGCTCTAAAGCAGGTCACTCATACTAAAGTGTCTGCGTACGTGTTTAGTTACTGTTCTGCTGGCACTCTGATTTGCTTAGCTTTTAAAAGGTCTTATATCTTAGTGTTCTTTGAACTGATGCCAAAATGTAGCAAAGTTAATGAGGAGACTGTTGGTGATATACCTACAGATACATGTAGGGGCCAGAAGATATAGAGCCTGTTAGATATTTAAGATCTGCCTCGGAAGAGAGTCCCCTCTCAGTTGCACTACACATACTAAATGTCACAGCTCCAGAATATATTGAGTTTCAGCAGTTAGGAATCATAATATTTTTTTTCAAAATAAACCTAGAGAAATCCAGGCATCTAGGAACTTCTTGGCCTTCTTTACTGTGATCTGAGCAGATGCTTAACAAATAAGGAGCTGAACTTAATTCTTCTGAAGAGTTAATTAATTTATCCCATTTTTAAACGACTCAAGTTATCAAGTTTACACCCAATTTTCACAAGCTATCTGCATCAAGATCTAAAATAGATAAAATAAAATATTCTTTTTGCTTATAATCATGTGGTTGGAAAAGCGATAGAAGGTTCTTTTAATTTTTCCCCCCCTTTCATTCTATTTTCTCATTTAAGTTTTGTGCTCAGTCACAAAGACTACAAATTCCCTTTCCTTCTTTATTTTAAAATATTGTTACTAGTGCTGTTGATTTAGTTTGGTAAAAGCTAAGTTTCTCACAAAATCAAATTAGTCCTCTAACTGCAGCCTTAAGAAACTTCTAGGGTAATGATGCCTGTTTGGGGAGCGGGCAACAACAGGAATGTCATACAGAGAGGTAAAAATGAGATTAAAACAATTCTATTTGAAAGTTTTAATTAATGTGTGACATGGAAATCTGTCTTTTTTCTTTCTTTTTTTAAACTCAGAAATAGAAGAAAGCCAGATCTTGTAGTAAAAATGTTTAGAGGCACAGTGTCAATAAAGTCACTAGTCACCTGAGTGACTGGTTTAGAGAAGGATGGCTGTACTAGAAAGCAAATTCATTGCTTCTATTTACTACTTTCTGTAGTAGAAAAGCAAGAAACAATGAGTCAGAAATGGGCAAAAAGATACAGTTCTTATGCAATACATTGCTACTCTGCAGATGACAAGAGCTACAGAAGATTCCTATGGAAGATAGGCATATACATATCAGTAATATAGATTTATATTTCTTATTACTCTTAAAGGCGTACAATTGTTGGACAACTCAACAGGGTTAAGGAGTGGAAATGACAGAAAAAGGACCGGATGACACAGAGCATCATGACAGGATAATAATTGAGAAGTATTCCTGTTACTCAGAATAAACAATTACTGGAATAAGAAATATTGTTTACTACAGACATATTGCCCTCTAGACTCATAGTGTCTTCTGAACGAGATCATACATAAACACATTCATCACATTTCCAAGTAAATATCAAATAATAGTGGGTGACCTATATTTGTAGAATGCATGTTGGCATAATCTAATGTGCAGAAAAAAGCAACTTAAAATTTTACCCAAATCTGTGTCCTGCAAGAAGTATTCATCATAGCCTTTCCAAGACAGCCACTGCTTGTTTAAACATGTTGCCTCCTTCTTTTCTGTTTATAATAACCTCATAGGACATTAGTGGTGTAATATGGGAGACAGAGAAGCTGTTTAGGTGAACAAGAAGCAGGTTTCCAGACGCCAGTTACTATTTGTTGTGTGCGCAATCGAAAATCAGCATTGATAAGACAGAGAAAAGGCACTAGTTAAATCCTAGCTGCAAACCAGGGGACAACAGCATACTGATGACCTCCAGATGGAGCTGGCAAATATTTGTGATGTCATACCAGCACGAAACACTGTTTTCTTTATTGGACAGAGGAGGATTTATTGAGTCCTTTATCCACCACAGGTGTAGCTGACCCACAAAACATAAATATTTATCTTTCTGTTTACACAATGTCTCTGTGACACGAAGGGAAAGAAGTTGCTCGGAAGGCATTAATCCTTTTCGGTTCCCTCGTCTTCCCAACCCCCTCCCTGGTTCCCGGCCAGGGGCTGCCGCCCAAGCGCCTGCTGATGCCAGCGGGGCTCCCGAGCGGCGATGCTGACACCCGGCGGCAGGAACAGCGCGGTGCCACCTTCCCGGACCCGCCGCCCTGAGCAAATCCAAAGATCTCAATTCTAGTCCGTTTACAAAAAACAAAAATAATAATAAAAATATATATAATAAATAATCATATAATAATAAAAATATATATATAATTTCAACGGGATTTATTTTTCCTAGTCGCTGCGTTGTGATTACATCAAAGGTAGGCAGGGAAAGGTCTGATTGATCTTGGAGAACATGATTTATTCCCTCTGTTCTAATGGAGGAGAGAGTAGGCAGACTTTCTCTAGCACGGTTCAGTATCTCTCACAAGACCACTCACTTTTCCAGTCACATGGCTGGTTGTCATCAGGACTGTTATATGCTGCTTAAATGACCCACACTGGGTCACGGCCAGGAACTTGAGGTAGGCAAGGTGCTTATTATAAACCAGCTTTCACATGAAACAGGACTCCTCTTTGAACAGGGCTAAAATAAAATTGAATGTAAGCCAGTTTGCTTATATGTAGGCAGAGAAATAGGTAGATGACAGCATAGTACACATGTAGTGCATATTCTACAGTCTAACAAAAACAGTACTGTGAGATAGGACTCTTAAGACCCTCCACAACTTGAGTCTCTCTTCTCTTCACCTCTGGTACCCGAGGCACGCATTTTCAAAGGCATCTGTGCCCTCATTCCCCCTGAAACACACCAAATAAATCTGGAGTCAGTGGCACTATGACTCTGAGGGGCCAAGCTGAGCACAGGTGTGCCTTCACGCACATTTGCAGGGGTGACTTGAGAAATCACTTCAGAAAGTCTGGGTTTGCACAAGACAGAACTGTGGCCTACACCATAGTCCTCATTACTGTGAAAATTAGGTCAGCGCATTAAACAAAAAAGTTCTATTATGTGTTTGTTGTGCACAGGAAGCTATGCCCTTGCACCCAAGAGCCTGCAATACCTTGCAAGAGAAATACGTTTTCATCATTTAAAAAATGTCTGCTAAACTAAGTAATACTCTTGCATAGGACTTCTGGGTTCTTCTTCCAGCCTCCCACTTTAAGCGCAATATTTACAGAGCAGGGGACCAGCAGACACTGAATACAAAGAAAATAAAGCAAAAAAATACGAAACCTCTTATGCATTTATATTTAAGAATTTGTTGATCTACAATATGGAGAAAACAAGGGGGAATGGTTACAAGTTGCTCTAGGGGAGATTCCAGTTGGAGTTCGGAAGAAAATTCTTTACAATGACAGGAATCTCAAGGGAAGTGTTGAACTCCCCTATACTGGGCAGTTTTAAGACTAAACTTCACAGGGATGCTAGGCCATCTCACTGAAACATTTTTTTAAATTTTATTATTTATCTATTTATTTGCTTAAAAGATTGCACCAGATGATCCTTGAGGTCCCTTCCAACCTGGCATTCTATTATTCTATGATTCTATGAGTACATTTAAGCTATATGCATGCAAATTGACAGAGCTAAGAATGGCAAACCATTTTATAAAGTGTATATATAGTTTTTCATGTAAAGGGGATCCTGAAACTATGTTAATAATAAATGAATTTCTTGCTTTCTGCATAAACATACTATAATTTTACAACAGCCATGTGCTACCTAGAATAATAATTCACAGAGTACTCAATTGTCTACAGAGTTTTCCATTTTCGTATTCCGAATGCTGTTGTGATGGTACATATTTAATTATTTAAGGTAAGTGCTCAAGAAATTATTTTCTCTAAGCATCTGAGAAGCGATTTAGTCCACCTGAATCTGAAACTTCTGTCTTCGGTGGACAGGATCGCCCTCCGGAGGCCGCCGGGGACGGTGCGTACGGCCGGCCTCCGTCCCAGCCCCGGCCCCGGCATCTGCCGCGGCCCGGGCGGGAAGAGGAAGGAGATCCTGCCGCGGAGGAACGGGATGCGCTGGGGAGGCGGGATCCCCCTGCTGCTTGCTTGCTTGCTGTTTAGATCATTTGTTTCTTATACGTGATTAACTTAAAAAACACCTCAGAATGGAACACGATGCATAGGAAGGACATTAAGGATTATGATCTCTGATAGTTGGTTAGTGTATTCATATATGATACAGAACGCCATGATTGTGTGTGATTTATTTAAGATAAACATGTGACTAGTACTGAAGAATGAATATCAATTTAATTTTTCTAAAAAATAAAGTTCTTGTTCCATGGAGATTTTGCAGCATATTCTATTTTAAGCTTAGCAACACACAGCATATAAATGCCATTATCTTAAAATGGTGTTGCTTTAGTCATCAAGGACTATTTCCACATGCACATATTCTAAGTAAATGTATGTGTGTCTTTTTAAATCAATTTTTCAAATAGCTGAAATGTGGGTAAAGTTACTCAAAGTCTATGCACTGGATAAAGGAGTCTATGAAGAAGTAAACCAAAAACCAGTTATATTTAATTAATAGTTAAAAAAAAAAAAGTCATTTTTTTTAGAAAAAAAATATTTTGGACAGAAGTTATTAATAGCTAGAATTACAATGGTCTGAAGGTATGGTGGAAATAGTTCTTGTCTCCAAAGCATAGATGTGTAACAGATGACTTAGGTCCTCTCCAAAGGGTCATAGTGAGCACAGAAAGACGTAAACCAATACACGCAGTGTAGCCTTCTTATATGTCTAGTGTTTATTTCCTACACTTTGACTAATAGTGTTGTAGATTTAGATAAGAGTGTTTTAAACACTTTTCAAGGAGAGAAAATAAAAGTTTTGTATTTTGTCTGCTCATGGAAGGAGAAAAATCTGATTTTTGTTCCCCTTTGCAGTAAGACAGATGCCACAGACTATTTACACTGCCAGAAACTCTCTGACATTGTATTTGTTTGATTCTTCCTCACTGAGACTCATAGCAGCTTTCAACTGCGCATGCATGTATGCGCCCATACCTATATATGGATTTATGCTATCTTAAACTTATTTGATGCCTTTTAGTTCCAATGAAAAAAAATGCTCCACTAATTACAAATGAACGAGAAAAATAGATTTGGGATGCCTGATATATTTTACAATCGAAGGTGAATTTTTTGCCTATGATCATAAGAGCAAGAAGAAACAAAGTAGAAGAAACCTGTGAAAGAGATTAATCTTGCAATGGAGCACCCATTTCTTTTGCTTATTATGCAAGAAACCTGAGTAATGCACAATGAATTCTCTGCCTGCTACATTTTCTGTGACAATGCTTTCTTTAGAAGTATGAACAGTGCTAGCTTGATTTTTTTTAATTTGTTTTACTAAAAAATGCCAGTTTGATGATATTCAGGAATTTCAAGTTTCAAGCATTCTGAGTTTAAACGGATTACTCAGCCTGAATAAATCCTGAGACAACTGTGGTTTGATTTCCTCAGAGTAAGATGTCTCATGCTTTCTAGCTCCACGTTCCAGGGTCAACACGACACAAGCCACCCTACCATGTCCTAGCACCCCCAGTAGCTCCAGGTAATTAGAGCTAGCACAGTTCCTTGGGCTGTGCCATAGAGGAAAACCTCCCTGCGCAAGGAGCTCAACTGACTGCTCCAGCCTGGAGTCTGAGTGACACACTACAAATAGACAACACGGACATTTAAGACACTTTATGCCTGCACAGGCCTTGGTTTCTAGTTTCATAACAGTGAGCCTGGAGATGCTTGGGATCTGCCTCCAGGGGAGTTTCTTAATCCATCCCACTGGAAGAAGAATCACAAGCCAGAGCGAGATTTCTCAGTTCATCAGTGAGGGCCCTTGCCTGGGCTCTTCGCCAGGGTCTGCTGGCACGTTTTATCCAGTGGCTACAGTATACGTTGTAATACCAAGTGCTACTCCAACCAAGAATCATCAGGACACAGTCCAGCTTGTTCCCTCTTTCTGGCCCAGTCAGTATTTCTCTGTCTCCTGCCAGTGTCACATCTTCAGTCATGGTGATGAGATGGCACTGTGGATCCTTCAGGAACTTAGGTGACATGAGGAATAAGGCACAGGTACCTACAGATGTGGGCATGAGGGGAACACAGTCCTCCTAAAACGCGAGAACAGTTTATTCCTTTGTCTCAAGACATTGTCAGTGGAACAATTACTGGATTCTCCAATCCCATAGCTGACACTGGTTATGCCACTGCATAGAAGACCTGGATTCACCTTGTGCCTCTAGCTGAGCAGATTCCAGAAAGTATCCTACTCACTATTTTTTTAGAGGACTTTCAAAAGGAGAATTCTTATTCCTTTCTGTAAATACCTCTTCCATTTTTTACACAGTAATTAAATATTGATTCTTCCAGAGAAAGATGCCAAGTAGCCCTCTAGTCCTGTCATCCTGACTCTTACTGAAGAAAAGAGGAGAGTTGCATCCTTCTAACACCAGAATCCACTCACTCCAAAATTTTCTATGGAGCAGGTAGGTATCCATTCCAATTCCCATGAAAGTGCCAAGTAGTCATTCCTTTTTGTACCCAAGACCTGACTCAGTGACTATACTATAGAAACAAGCGAATAGATTCAACAAGGTGGACTGATCTATCACCCCAGCATTAGGAAGAGTTGTCCCGCTGCTGCTGAATCAGTACCTGAGAGATAGGCAATGTAAGCACAAACACTGAGAAGGGGGAAGATATCCACGCCCTTTGTGGCTCCTCCCTGATCTTGGCTACCAGATGATGCCTTGGGAAAGGCAGGAGCAGGGAACAGAATGGAAATTACTCATGCCTTCCTCATACTCCATGGATAGCTGATGAGGCATGTCATGCAAATTCATTAAGCCAACAGGCAGGGTGAGTGGAATAATGCCTATTCTGTCTTACACAAGAGAAAAAGACACCTGCTCAAAGTAGAGATGCATGTGGGTACAACTAAAGGCAAGAAAATCTAAACGTAAGAAAAGTAGGTGTTTTCAGTTTGTGGCAGCAATGAAACATCTTTAATGCTCTGAGTTCTGAGTACAGAGAATTAAAATGGCAGCTGAGCTCCCAGGAATAAATTCCTTTGTGTGTCTAGCTATAAAGCACAAATGGTGCAACTTGTCACCAAAAAGAGGATAAAAGTAATTGCTTTTAAAAAGTGACATAGTTTTTAAAAATTCCGTTTCAAGTGTAATTTTGGATTTGTACACAAATAAGACATATGTTATTAACATATTTCTTGTCATCTGATTATTCTTATGGCATAAAAGGGAGCAGAAGACTTAAGTGGATATTAAGTTCCTTCATATATGTATATATATATATAATATAACTTGTCAGAGGGTGAACTAATGTAGAATAAGTGTTTTAGGAAAGGATGTGTAGGACCAATTCACCACGCAAGACTCAAATCTCCTTGAGTAAGACAGTAAAATCCTACTTGCACACTTAACTAAGATACTCTGTGGCCTCCTGAAAAGATTCTAAATGTTTCCCAATAGACATGTTATTGGACAAAAATGTCAGAAGTCTGGTTTGCATTAAGTGTCTGATAAACTGACCATATAATACACAGGGAATATTTGCTTCTAAAAGGCAGGTAAGCTTGGATATTTGTAAAATCAGACGCAACTGATAGACCTACCTATTGTTCCCTTCATAAAATGTGACCATCCAGGGGAGGAGACTTCTGAGTATAAAAAACATTAGAAAGTAATATAAGGTATTTCTTTGTCCTTTTTATTAGAATTAAAAATTATTCTTAGCTTTTATTCAGGAATTGATTTTTATTTTTAAAAAAAACTACCAAGAAAAAAAAAAAAAAAAGAAAAACTTACTGATTCAAGCACAAAATAGTTCATGAACTACTTTTCAAAGTTTCTCTGGCAACAGTCAAATGTCCAGCAAGGAAAAAAAATCAAATAGTTCCTCATATTATTTCCCTATAGCACCACCCTTCTTCTACAGTCTCCCTGTGCTAGTCATGGACCTTAATTAATTTTAATTACTGACACTTTGAAGGATAGTTTAACACTCTGTATCCCCAATTTCCTCATCACATTATTATTTCTTCCAATCATCCTTTAATTTCCAGATGCCCTCAGGACTACTGAATAATTAAAAAGATTTAACAGATACAAACATTAATTGCTCTTAAAACCAATTTAAAAGTTTGAAGATTTCTTTTATACATAACTTTCTTGCTTCTTTACAACACCTTGGATGCAATATTGCAAGGAAGAGATCTGTAATTGCTATTTGGAAACCTAGGACTCAAGAAACTTAATTCCCCAAATGTGAACAATTCCAGTCACCTGGTAGAATCACAGAATCATAGAATCGTTGAG
>VWZK01023477.1:0-25263 GCA_013396935.1 Baryphthengus martii | reverse complement strand
CCGACCAGCTGACTACATAAAGTGCAAAATTTGCAGGTATTCATTTTCTGTCTGCAAGACCAATACTAGTTGAATCAATGTTACTAAACTCTCTTAAGATCTATAATACAGGTTGGTTGCGTTCAATCTGGGTGTTCTCTGTGAGTCAAACCAGTTGGAAGAAGTCCCTGACCCAAGCTAAATTTCAAATTACTCAAAGGTCTTGTCTGGGAGTGTGCTAGGTGGCCCACGCCAAAAACTTGTCGCGAAATAAACTAACATTTTAACAGTAGACAACTAAGATACAGTAACTCAGAATTCACTAGCATGAGCCCAAGGCTGAAGGTATGGCCATTCCAAATGCAGCTCTGTGACTTCAAACGCATGTGTTAATGCACGTTAATAATATTTTTAGTAATGGAGAATAATCTTGGACTCACTTTCCCAGCCAACAAACCCTACCAAAAGTCAATAATGTCTAATATGTGAAAGCAGAAGTTGGGCAAATCAAATCTGTATGTTACAGTAGGAGCATTTCATAATACTAGGGACATACTGAGAAATGTTAAGTGTTACTTTTCCTTTTCTAAAGAACTACTTATTCAGCCAGAAATTGTTGATATAAGACTCAACAACTGAATTCCTATACCCTGTGATGTAAAGGAGGGTACAGTAATCACTACAATCTCATCTATTGCCAATTAAAACTTTTAAAGGTACAAAAAAATAAGCCATGATATAAAGTTTATTTCTAGCTTTATTTAAATTAATTTTCATGAAATTCTGGCATTTCTTTTGAAAAAAAGCAATCCTGAAGACTCCTGCTTGAGCAGCTACAAAATCCACTAGGAGGAATATCGGATAAAAACTATATAATAACCTCAGACATCTTCCTGAGAGAGTACTATACCCCTCTGCAACACTTCTGTGTTTCATGAGAAGTGACCAATATCACCCTTAGGAGTTCTTCCCTACTATGTTTCGACAAGTGAGTTATGTCATGTGAGGTACCTGCTATCAGAAGGAAGCTTCAGCTGTGAACCTGCTGTTTGTATCTAGCCCAAACACCTAACTCGTGTAGTCTGGGTGCCAGAGGACTGTTTCGTGCTGCTTGCAGAATGTCTTTTTCATCATGTACCTTTTAGAGAGCCTGGATGTCTGGCTGTATTCATTGAGCCACCCATGAGGCTAATTTTAGATATCATGAAATCTAAATTGGAAGGACCTAAGGGGCCTATTTGGAGCTTGTTTTCATTTGCTGAAATAAATATTTAAATCTTCCAAAGATCTCTATAAGAATACAAAGAATTAAAAACACGGCTTAATTCCAACACGTAAATACTGTCATAATTCTGTCTCCAGTATTATTTTGTCTACTTCACAAGCCTTTAGAGTCTTACTTTGAATCATGACTTTAATAGGGATATTTTGCAAAGAAGTTTCTCATATTTCCTCTGGAATAAAGTACAAGGTAATACACTGACTTTAGAAAGCTCTAATTTTCCTCCCGTGTCATCTAACTGATGACTGCAAAGGCCCAGCAGTTCCCACATTTTTCAATTTCCAACTCAGTTCTGGTTTTGTGATCTCCATCATTTTTTCCCTCATCAACCACGTAGACTGTCTTGTCTCCCTGGTAATCCCACAGTTTTAGACTAGTTACTGGAAAACGCTTTTACTCTCAGAATTAATTCATGCATGCTGGATCTCTTCCAGAGTAGTTTACATGTATACTGCTAAAGTTGATTACCTGGTACAGTGGAACAGTGTTTATGGAACACTGTGTAGCATTTTGATTCATAGAACAATTCAAGCCAGAAGTCACCTCTGAAGATCATTTGGTCTTATACCTCCTAAAAGTGTTGTCTACCTAGATTAGATTACACTACACAGGACTTTGCCCACTCAGCTTTCAATGGTACCCAAGGGTGGAGAGTTCACAGGCTCCCCAGGCAACCTGTTGCAGTATGTGTCTACCCTTATGGCGGAAAGCAAATCCTAATGCATAATTTGAATTCCTCTTGTTGCACTTTTGACAGATGCCACTCATTCTTTCTTTGTTCTCCTACAAGAGGAGTCTGGCTCCATATTCTCCATATCTTCCCATTAGGTAACTTCCAACAGCTATAGTATCTTCCCTCAGCTAACTCTTACGGCTGAGCAAACCTACCTCTCTTCTTGTACGGTGTGTGCTCAAGTCCCCTTACAAACTTCGTGGCCCTCCCTTGAACCCACTTCTATGTTTTTCTTTATTGTATTGAGATGCAACTGGGTACAGTATCCAAATGTCATCCCACAGGTCTGAATAGAAGGGAAGAATCAACCCCAACCTGCTGACTATATGTCTGCAAGTAAGTCCTGCATGCAATTTTCCTTCTATGCTGCAAGGGAACACTGTTGATTCTAGGTCATCATCTTCTTCAGCAAGACTCCCAGTTCTTTTTTTGCAAAACCGAACCAGCTTTCTGGTCTGTTGACACCCAGCCCCTGCTGTTCCATGGGTTCCACTGCAATCCCCTCACTTATGGAGACAATCTTCTCAATACGGAAAGCCAAGGTCTCCTTTGGGCCATATATTGCATCTATCTCTTGATGTGAGGAACAATTCTTAGCTTATATATTTTCCTCGCTTCAAAATGTCTGAAATCCTCTGAGGGCTGTTTTTATAGTTTGAAACAAAGATCAGCTGATGCATTCTCTGGGAAGGCAACATAACCGCTTGAAGGTGCAAATGTCACTGAAATATTAAGAGAGGTAATGAAATTGCCAATTGGGAATGGCCCTGGTATGAATTATCCTCTGAAGCGCACCTAAGTTTAATCTCTGGAAGGACTAGCTGATTCACCCCAGAAGAGAGTCTGAGAGTGAATGGACAATTGAGTGAATGGGTTTGTGAGAAGAAACTATGGAACCAAATTCTTTAACCAAAATTCCATTCCTTACAGCTAAATGAGACAAGTTTCAGACTTCTTCCTTAAGTCAGTGAGGAGGGTGCATAGCAAGCTCACTACACTGAATTTCAGGAATTCAGACTTTGGCCTTTTCAGGGATCTCCTTGGTAGAGTATGATGGGATAAAGCCCTGGAAGAAAGAGGGGCCCAAGAAAGCTAATTAATATTCAAGGCTCACCTCCTCCAAGCTAAGAAGCCAATACGTCCTGACAAGGAAGAAGTCAGGCAAAAAATGACAGAAGGCCGTTCAGTGAAGTTACCACTAACTGAAAAAGGGGAAACATAAACCCCATTTTTATAAAAGAGGAAAAAGGAAGACCAGGGAACTATAGGCCAGTCAGTCTCACATCTGTGCCTGGCAAGATCATGGAGCAGATCCTCCTAGAAACTATACTAGGGCTCGGGGAAAATCAGGAGATGGCTGGTGAGAGCCAACATGGCTTCACTAAGGACAAATCATGCCTGACAAATTTGGTTACCTTCTGTGATGGAGTTATAGAGTTGGTGGATGATGGGAAAACAATTGATGTCATCTACCTGGATTTGTGTAAAGCATCTGATACTGTCCTGTGTGACATCTTTGTCACTAAATTGGAGAGGCATGAGTAGATAAGGAATTGCCTGGATGATCACACTCAAAGAGTTGTGGCCAATGGCATGATGTCCGAGTGGAGACAAGCGATGAGTGGCATTCTTCAGGGGTCAGTATTGAGATTGGTGTTGTTTAACATCTTTGTTGGCAACATGGACAATGGGATCGAGTGCACCCTCAGCAAGTTTACCGTTGACACCAAGCTGTGTGCTGCAGTTGACATGATATAGGGAAGGGATGTCGACCAGAAGGACCCTGACAGGCTTGAGAGGTGGGCCTGTATGAACGTCATAAAGTTCAACAAGGCCAAGTCTAAGGTCCTGCAGGTGGGTCAATGCAATCCCAAGTACAAACACAGAGTGGGCACAGAATGGATTGAGAGCAGCCCTGCAGACAAGGACTTGGATGTGTTGGTGCCTGCGAAACAAAACCTGACCTGGCTATGTGCATTTGCAAGGAAAGCCAACTGTATCCTGGGCTGCATCAAGAGAAGTGTGGCCAGCCCATCAAGGGATGTGATTCTCCCCCTCTATTCTGTTCTTGTTAGAGCCCACCTGGCGTGCTGCGTTCACTAGAATGCTCCCTACGTAAGAAAGACATGGACCTGTGGAGTCAGTCCACAGGAGGGCCACAAAGATGATCAGGGGGCTGGATCACCTTTCCTTACAAGACAGACTGAGAGGGTGGGGTTGTTCAGCCTAGAAGGCTCCAGGAAGATTTTATTGCAGTCTTCCAGTACCTTACATGGCGGGTGGGGGTACATGTCCTACAAGAAAGCTGGGGAGGGAATTTTCACAAGGGTTTATAGTGATAGGATGAGGGATAATGACGTTAAACAGAAAGAAAGCAGATTTAGATTAGATGTAAGGAGGAAGTTCTTCACTGTGAGGATCTGAGGCACTGGCACAGGTTGCCCAGAGAAGTTGTGGATGTCCCCTCCATGGAAGTGTTCAAGGCCAGGTTGAATGAAGCTTTGAGCAACCTGGTCTAGTAGAAGGTGTGCCCTGCCCATGGCAGGGTGGTTGGAACTAGAACTTTAAGTTCCCCTCCAACACAAACTATTCTATAATGCTATGATTCTTTAAGCTGTAACATGGGAAAAAACTAGAAACCACCGATCTAGCAAAAGACAAACTCAAAAGCATTTAAATCTGACTTAGAGATTATACTGTTTACATCAAGGGACTTTTTAAATAGTGTGATTATTAATGGTTTGATACAAAATAATTCTACAAAAAGTATAATGATGGACAAGAAGCATGAAATCTATGGAGTTGAGCAGGTGGAAAATGAAGTGTGAAATTGGCAATTTTTTTAGTTACATGGGGAGTCTAGGGCTTTATTGTTAGACGTAGTGTGACTGGAACTGAGTTGCTGAGGTTATGATATCTAAACAACAGCAATTTATCATGTTGGACTAACAGGATCTTTAACCCAGATTTGAAAAATGTGCAAAATTATGATGTAATTGAATTGAGCTAGACAAGGCATGACCAACAAATGACTTAGACCTGTGTAATGGGAATTTTGCTAGGAATGGAGGTGAAATGGAGCGTCTCATTTCCTAAGCAACCCATGGATTTCTTTCTTGCCACATCTGTGTAGAACAAAGGAGACAGTGCTACAGAATCATGCAAGGACAGTTAAGAAGGTAGGTTTATTCCTGTTGATCAGATTTGCTCTGTTGTCTTGTGACAATATTAACTTATAAGCATATAAGTTAATGATATCACATCGGAATGGAGGGTGTTGAATTAAGAAGTGGTTGTTAGTACGTATCATCACAGAAGTAGGAGATATCTATCATTTGTGGTAAATTTATCATACGTATGGTGCCTTGAAATTGTATATTGTGCATACGCATTTCTGCCTGTGGACAGACTACTACCTGAATTACTTGAAAAACACAAAACATATAGAATGAAAAAATGTCTTTCTTTAACTCATTTCTGTTAAAGAATGTTATCTGCTCTTTTAGATTGTTTGCTCATTTCAGAGGCATACACTGAACAGTCTTAACTCTTTCTTTTTTTTTTTCCCACTTATAAATCCAGAAGCTAATGTATCAGAACAACTGAAATTTCACTTTTATTAATGCTATGAAACTGATTAGGTTTAAAAGCAAAAAAAGTAGTGATAAGAAGCAACTGCAGTTGTCTGTACAACAACTGAAATCTACAACATTTCTGACTCCAGTTGTATCAGAGTTGTAACCATACAGTTGTTGGCATAAACTATTTATCAAATAAAGACAAATAACATCTAGAGCATAGAAGCAGCAGTGTTTTGTGTGGCACTGCAATTTTTGTGTCCTAACTGTTCTTTTCTTGAATGCGCTAAGTGTTTATTCACCTGAGGTGGGAGTTGCAGGATTGCCCCTTCTATACTGTACTTTATATAGTTGTTTTATAGGACTGAAGAGCAGCTAACAACTGGCAACATAAAGCAAGTGCTCCTGAAAATAGAGTTGTACACTTTTTAAGCAGAAGGATCAATACAGGCTTCTGAGAGCATATCACGCCATTGTGCAGCACCCATCATTCTCTCCTTTTAGATTGCAAGGTTATCAATGAAGCTGTCAGTCACAACAGTGCAGTTCATTTGCAGGAGCCAAAGCTGCATCACCACATTGTCTGCAAATCTTGGAAACTGCCAGGAGAGAAAGGAAAATGACTGTGAGTCTAAATACTACCATACTAAAGTGGGAGACCTTGATTCATGCTCATGGATATCTCTGATCATCTTCCTGTGCTCCCCAGAGAAAGCAGATTTTGGTCAGATTCCCTACAATAAAAAATGGGGATAATAGTGTTGCTGAAGTCAGGAGTTTTTAGCACTTTATTGAGTACATAGATATCGCAGGGATGTGGAATGTCATAGATAAAGTCTTTGATGGAGTTTTCTCTCCAGTATGAAAAGAAAAATAAACCAAGCAAAACCCACTTGTTTCCCTCTCAAAAAAAAAAAGAAAAAAAGATCTCCCCGCAAGTCACTGCAAACCGAAGATATCTATGCTCAGATAAGTATAGTTTAGAATTTTTTTACATCCTCAGATATCTCCATGTTGAAAACCATTACAAAATCCATTTGAAAAGAGAAACGTACAATACGAATCTTGTGCACTATTACCTTGATAAGTGATTTCTAGTTGTACTGCACTTTTGAAGTGTTTTTCAAGCACCAAGCTTCATTTGAGAATGAAGGTTCATAATTTAGCAGTGCTATATCATTGATTTCTGCTAATTAATCCCATATCTCTGATGATAGTAAACTGTAAGAAAAAAAGTGTTATGGCCATGCTTGCAAAAGCTAGTTTTTTCTTTCTGTTAAGCTGTGACTGTTTTGATCGTCACAATCTGTGACTGTTGATAACATAGGAATATGTTCTACATCTACTTTGACTGAAACTTTATTTTCTGGTGGCAATCAATGGCTTTTGTTTTATAACACAGAAAGGAATCTCAACAGCATTTATGGTAGCTTAAGCATGTAATTTCTGTTAATGTTAAGGAGAACTGCATGTCTAATCTACCATGCACAGCCCTAAAAACTTACTTCAGTACATCTTTTTTTCAGAAGTGCCATTTATGATATTGCTTGTCACAGTAAGTTGATATATAATTTTACTCTTTTTTTTTGTTACAAGCAACAGCTATTGACATTTCTCTACCTAATTCCTGTCACCATTATAAATAGTTACATTCATAGCTATTACATGAACATACTATTTATATAAGAGAAGATGGGGAATCGAAGCCAATGTTTTTCTATGAAGGATGAAAAACTAGAAGCACATTTTCTCCTAAACAGATGGGATCAAACAGTGTAGGTTAATATGTATTTTCAGTAATGTCTGTCCTTATTCTACCCTGTGGAACTCTTCTGTAGCTGATTTCAGCAACATGAAGTACATTTTGAGAGCACCTGGAAAGTAAAAAGACAGCCTTACAGAAGCTAGACATTTCTTGTTTCAGATTTCCTCATAGAATTCATGTTTTTCAAAGTCTGTAGTTCAAATTGTCTGCTCTTTCATTTGCATAATGTCCTTTCACTACAGATTTACACATAGGTCACCAATTTAAAGATAGCCTGGGCTGTTCCTAGCAGATAGTTATTTCAATGTGATGGAGAAATAAAATTATTTTCCATCCTGACTTCAATTCCTAGGAAATAAGGTGCAGTTCCCAAAGAGTACGCTCAGTAGAAATCAGCATAATTGACACCATGATATATTGGCAGTCTTCCTTAATGAGTCTAAGGACTATCTGACCTGAGTCATGTTCTCACCCTGAAGAGCACTACTCTAGAAAGTAATATTGTGTGCTATGGGATACTTCTAAAGCTCTCCTTCGTTTTTTCCCCTCAATTTATTCATCCCTATTAAAAATTCATTGCAATGCATATTGAGTGATTATTGCTTCAGAAAGAAATGGCACTGATTTTTCGGATGCAAATGTAGCTATTATAAGGGCAAGAAACTGTTTTATATTCCAAAGATATTTACATTTGCGTACACAGCTTAATCTAATTTAGTTAGCTAACCATTAGCTGTTATGGTTCAAACTAATTACCTTAGACTCCTAAATACGTGTTGGATCATTCTTGGGAATTACCTATTTCTCTATACTAACCAAAATAATTTTTTAGGTACCCGTATTAGATGAGATAAATCCTGTGCAGCTTGTTTAGACTGCTAAGTGCTGATAGTCATAGTTCACTTCCCCTGTGTCTCAAAACACTGGAGCATAAGACAGCTCTGGTGCTGGTACCATTTAGATAAATTCACATGCACTGACATGACATGACTGTTAGTGCATTCTGCCTCTCAGGTGGCTTACTAGCCTGTAGACATATTCCTGCGCTTCTAACACATTTACTTTGGGACCGGAACTGGTTTGCGGTACTCTGGTTTGGATTGTAGATAGAGTCGGTTGTATTGAAAAAACTGTATAATTTGATCCCATCTAGACAGTGAATTAGGTGTAAAGGCAGCTTCATTTACACATACAGACACATGTAAAACTATCCAGCCTTTATTTGACTGCATATGAGGACTTGTGGGAACCCACTTAAGACTACATTCTATGTATACACTGCAGTCTTCCTTACTGTTTGGATCCAGGTCTTTCTTACAAGGATTTCAGTGGAAGCATTCGATATTGATGAAAGCATATTCTTGCCCTTGTCAGGAGAGAGCTTGTCAGGAGATTAGGGATTGCATTCTTGTATATCCAGCTTGAAAATAAGTTTTGCAGTCAAGCATTTCAAATTGATTTGGCTGTTTCACTATTCCCCTGGTTTTATATAATAACATTTGCCAGCAATGAAAATAATCTTATTTATTGTTTTTGACTATGCTTCTTTTTCTCCTGGACATGAAATATAATGGCTTTGTTTTATTTAAAAAAAAAACCAAACAACTAAATTCCCCCAAAACAGAAGAGGAGTATCAGAATAATGAAAATGCAGTTTTCCCCTTACCTGTCCTCAAAGTATCATCTAGATCCCTGGCAGAACATTCTCTTATCTGTCTTGAAAACATGGAAATTTTCAGGCTAGTCAGTCTGTCTGCGTAGACTGTTACTTATAGGAAAGTGTTTGGGGATCCTTTACAGATCTGGGCTCCTAACAAGAAGAAGTTCCAATCGATAGAGGAGTTCTTCCATATAATTAATTATTTGAAGAACTCTTAGGCACGTTAATATCTTTTGTCACTACCCTGAACTCTTAATTTTCTTTTCTCTCCTAAACAAGACTTCTGACTTTCTCAGTTCCCCCTTAACCGTCCAACTCTCAAATACCTATCTTAGCTCCTCAGTCCTAAAGTTTGTTCCATCTTCGTTGCTTCCTTAGATTTTCAGGATCTCTCCCATCTTATCAGCTCCTTTTTTTCTTCTGTTCTCAAAGATACTCCTCAGTTTTAGGTCTCCAAAGAAGCATTGTTAGGTCTCCAAAGAAGCATTGGCCTCTCACTTCGGTCTCTAAACCTTGACTCAGATATTACTGAACACTGTTCACATGCAGGCTGAGCTTTTCTGCTCTTCCCTTACCGCCAACTGGGAGAACAGAAAGCAAACAAGCAACAGTGATAGCTCAGCAGGGTAAACATTTTCCCTTTCCGTAAGAGGCAGCTCCCATTCTTTCTCCCTCCTTTACCTTATCCACACTGTGGTTTGGTTTCCTTCCTTTGCTTAGCTCAACAGATGATTACACCATCATTAGCCAATGGCATTACCCGCAGATCTTATCTAGGGTAGAATTACAGTAATATTCCTTTTATGTGGGCACTAGAACTCAGTTGCTTATGCTCCATATTTGATTGTTGCAGTAGTCCCTAGTCTGTTCTTCACCTTGGCAAGCTAATAATCTCCAAACTGTTTCCCAGGTGTAATTCAGGGGTTTAATACAGTTTAAGTACACGGTTTGAATGTATCCAGATTGCCAGGGAGGAGCCTAAGAGGCTTTTACAGTACGGATGCAACCAAGCCGTGCCAGTCAGTTTGGGGACCAGAATGAAGACCCTAGCATTATTTCTTTTACTACTACAGATATAGTAAAAATTCTTCACCTTCCCTGTTCCGGTTCTCTTCTATAATTACTTCAGTGTTATCTATCTGAGCACTTATGTATGCAATGCCAAAATGCTCTGTGGATATATACCAATATAGTTCTACTGATGTCCAGGGGAGTTCCACCAGTGCCATAGTTGTAAGTTATAGGTCTGTATGTAGAGCTGTTCAATATGCACTGTTTCCCTGAAGCCTAGGTTCATGTGGCTATGTAAGAATCCCAGTTTACATTGATAAATTAATAGGATGCCAGAAAAACTTGAAAATATGGCTCTTGACGTCTTAGCCTTAGATACAGTCTAGGAAGTGCAAATAAGAAGCAAGATAGCATTTCTAATAGGAACAACAAATGTTTCATACCTATTCTTTTTCCTTCATGACTTGAAAAATCGGTAAAGTTTTGTGCTGGCACAATTTACTAGATTTATCCAATGTGTTTTAACTTAGTATTGAAGTACATGTCAAAAACATTGCTGGCTCAACCAACGTATATGTATACTTGTTATTCTGGAGTTAAGATTAGATTGTTTTCTGTTAAAACTTTATAGTAAACTTCAGCTGCCCAAAACAGTAATTTGACCGACCTGCACAATTAGGTTCATGTTAAAACTATAAATAATCCCACGTTGTCCACTATTCTGGGCAGCAGTTTTGGAATAGAACACATTTTTGCTCTGTTGTGTTTGGTGTTTACTCAGTTGCACTTTTTTATAAGCACGGGTAGACACACAGTTGTGTGACTTTCAGAAGATAAGATGAATTTTTTTTTGTGTGTGTGTGTTAACTGGCATTTTTTTTCAGTGCCAATGAATGGAATTTCCAAACTGTTCATGTAAGGCGAAGGGGAGCCACTGTTCTGTTTTGAGGAAGATTTCGCTAATTCCGCATGTGGAAGTAGCTTAGTGAGTTGGTACACCGTGTTCTGACTGCAATCCTGAGCAATGTAGATTTAATTTCAGACATTTAAAGTAGCAAATCCAGGATACAAGTGTCCACAGTGGTATTTCTCTGTACGTGCATTCACACTACAGTGAGCAGCTTCATCTGTTTTCACATGAACCCAGAGAATTGCCAGACACGCTCCTAAGCCCTATCTATATAGAAATAGTTATGAGGGATGAGGAAAGTATGAACAGAGCAGCTGCAGTAGCACTTGCCTCCAAACCTTTTCTTCTACAGAAGAGGTGAGAGTGTGGCATACAAGAGCTGCACAGCAAATAGGAATCTCTACACCTGAAACCATATGAATTTCTGGATTCATCTGCCAGTTTGAACACATGGGAAAGACACAGCAGGGAATTAACATAAAGGTACTCAGCACACAGCATACATGCACAGCCTGCTGCTGCCTTCCCTTCCTTTTTCCTGGAGTGTCACACTGCTGCAGATCACTAAATCCTTCGGTAAAGGCGTAACTCCTAGTTCAGAGGACCAGCAGTGGCAAGACTAAATTTCTGGAGAGGCTTGAAGAAGTCTGTATGGGCCAGCAGCATTGGTCACTCAGCAAAAGAAAGCATGATTTGGAAGGGGAGAAATGTGACCCAGTACACAGTGGCTACTCTAGGGAAGAGTATAATATGGAAATACCCTGTAAGAAACAAAAGCCAAGTGGAAATGCTGTACATATCCAATATTTCTTTCACAAGATAACAGGAAATTCATCTACACACCGTAAAAATTCAGAAGCATAAATCCGAGATTATCCTTATGACAATGTAGGCCATTAACAGTAACAGGAATAGTTCTCAAATTGACAATGTAGATCACAATTATCCATCCATACTAATATGAACAGGTATTTCTTTGTAAGTAAGGCAGCTGAAATCAATGTGAATTCCTTTAGTGTATGATACTGCTTGTTTGTAATAGTGAAGCAGACAAGGAAAGATAAATATACAGCAAACTTGACATGAATATACAGTAATATGAAAAACTTTTAATTGATGAGATCAGACCCTTAAAAGAAGTATATAATTACTGGTTGGTATATTACTGAATGCTCCAGAATGCTCTTTCTGATGTTTCTGTTTTGTCTGTCTTTCACTTAAGAATTTGTTTTTCAGTTCTGGAAAGAATAATTGGTTTAATTGTGTGTTAATATAATCAAATTAATTTTCAGTCTACCCTACCCAATACTGTTGCAAAATAATCAATATTAACGCACACAGAGTGAAATTCCAATCTAATAAAAAAAACAACCACCCTTGAATTCAAAGAAATGAGGAAGTCAATGATCTGATATAAGATTATTAAAAGTGTGGCTTAAACCGTGACACAAGTAAAGCTCACAACCTAGACACAGCAAATGTCCAGTTATGTTCTTCAACATGCTGTTGTGCCTGCAAGTTTGAAGTCAGGTCTTTAATCTTGACTTTTTATGCTTTCATAGGTTTGAATATAGTTCTTTTCATGCAGTTTTTGTCTACAATGTATGTTGTTAAGAAATTGCATCTTTTTGTGATGGAAAAGTGAAGGAAAGAGTACAATTAAGTGATTTGTCATGAAAATTAAGTATTAATTGCTTCAATTTAAACTTCTCCATTGTAAAAAGAGATGAGGATCTAAAATCTGATATACGAGTAACACCATGTGGTAGTTGTACCTTTATCATATTAATCAGTGGAGAAATATGTGCTGAACAGAAATGTTTTATTTGCTTATGAGCTTTCTGTAGAACACAAGCCAAATTTTGATGTGTTCTCTGAGGCTGAGTACTGGACTTTTTCACCAAAGGTAAAAGATAACGCTTATGAGATATAGCACAATTTAATACAGTCTGAATATTGAAAGCTAATCTGTATTGACACAATGTTATCTCTGTTGTTTTCTGTCAAAATTACACCACTTACTCAGGTACTTCATTCTTGCTGTTTCTTCATGTAACAGCTGCATAAAATTATTCTTCTTTCAAAGTTAAAATAGCCAAGGACTTTAACAGGGTTGACATTTTACCCTAGGAATTGCAAAATGTTGGTATTAATCTATTAGCATTTTTTTCTTTGTCAAAAGAAAGGTAGAATTCTTGGTACTAATCTATTTGGATTTTTTATTAAAATGTACGAAAAGATTGAAATAGAAATTTTAAAAAAACCCAAACAATTTCACTGTTTTCTGCATTAGCTACATGTTCTGTGCATTTTCCCACTGTGTTAGAACACTGTTGTGCAATTAATTTTACACAAAACTTGCCCTGCAGGTCAAAGTGAAATTCCACTTCTGACCTGACCAATAATGAGTCAGTCTGGATAGATAAAAACACAAAAGCACAAGACAAAATATAGTAGCTTTACAACAAGTAATACAAGTACAGTGCTTTCCATCACAAGTAGAATGTATTACGAAATGATGCAAAGATAGAACTTTCTCATAAATATCAAAAAGTTTGCATTTTCAAGGTGACACCTTACGGTTATAACAAAAGTGAACCTTGCTTA
Source organism: Baryphthengus martii (assembly GCA_013396935.1). Classification (NCBI taxonomy): domain Eukaryota; kingdom Metazoa; phylum Chordata; class Aves; order Coraciiformes; family Momotidae; genus Baryphthengus; species Baryphthengus martii. The sequence goes on along the minus strand of VWZK01023477.1, from coordinate 11,738 downwards.
AGCAATCTTTTTCTGTCAGACACGTGTGCCCACGCACACACAAACACACACATATACATATACACAGAAATACCATGAAGGATATCAGTTTCCAATACCAAACCCAATTATCAATGACATGGTATGAAGAAAAATATGTTTATTTTGTTGAAATTATTTTTGCCGTTATGAATCACATTATAGTTAAGGACCATTCTATAAGTAGCTAGAGAAATAAGACAAAATTCCTATGAGGCACTTTACAGGTGCATGAAAATAGTTTTCCTTAAAGGAGAATACATCATACTCATGGCTTTTATTCACCTCACCTGTAAGTGTAAATATAAATTGCACCAGATCCAAATTTGTAGGAAACAGCTGAATATTTTATTTATACCTTTGGGGTGTGTGTATGATGGATAGAAAGCACTATAAACTTCAGGTATCTAATAGAAGATAAATCTCATGCCTTGGGTCTGTTTTCCCTATGAAAACTAGAAGCTCCTGGCCTAGTTATCTCTGAGGATAATTCTTAAGATGATATATCAAATAGATGGGAGGAGAGCTAAGTTATTGTCTAACATAAGTCGGGGGAAATAACCTCGGGAGAAGCCTCAGTCTAACATGGTCTCAATAATCTTCTGAGGTATTACTATGCAAAAGTTCAAAACAGATAACTTACATGATTATATAGACAGGAAACTTACGTTTTAGGTGACTAGTTTGATGAGTCTCAACTCATTCATCCTACCTATCTCAACTTCTTTTGCAAAATTTCCTGAGAGTGTATACATATATATCTCTGCCATGAACTGATTGAATCATCAAAAGAACCATTTTCAAAGCAATCTTATATTAGTTCTCCATAGATAGTGATGTAGAGAAATTGTGTTCAAATTATGCTGAATCTTTTCAAACTGCATTCATTTCCCTTATGCAATATACATGATTTTCCTGGGGTGTTGCATCCTCTAAATGATACTGACTGAGATCTCTTCCCATGCTCTCCTGAGTGGTTCTAGAAAATAAATTTTCTACTCTCCTGTTTAGCAGAACTGAAAGAGATTCATGATGACAACAGTCACAGAAATGGGTCAGATGCACCCTGAGTGCATCACGATTGACCTCACTACATCTGATTTTCTTTTAAAGGAATAATGCTGTTCAGATAGAGGCAGCTTGGAAAGAGCCTGGAACGATGTGGATGGAAATATAACCGATAAATACTTGATGATAATTGTGCGGTAATCTGATGCATTTACAAAAGTTTCGTAGAAGCATATATTTACTTTTGTAAAACCCAGAGCACCTCAATTCAGTAATATTTGTGGGTGCCTAAGAGAAGAATTTAAACTATCAATATCAGACTCTAGCACCAGATGGTTTAGAGCACATGCTTCCTCTGAAATGGAAAGACTTAGACTCATGGAGATATGTCAGAACCAACTTAGAATAGCAACTGTTGGCATCTAGCACAACTGGAAATAACTTATGTTTTCCAGAGAGCAGTAGAGAGCTAAGTTTAAACGAACTAACTTCGCTCTTCGCAGCAGAGAAGCTGACTTTCCAAGCTAAGAGGAGCTCCATAATGAGAAGGCCAGACTGCTTCTAGTTTCTGACCTGGTTCTTTTGAAGTGAGCTCTATTCTCATAAGAGGGGGTTCCTGGGAGAGCTGATCCAAGTGAGAGAATCTGGTGACATATTTTTTAACTACAAACATATGGATCAGAAGTATTTCGTTCTGTTGCCAAACAGTATCTCAGTCAGAAGTACTCAATCTATTGGGAAAATATAAAACCCTTTGGCTGTGACAGCATAACAGCTTAGCATGTGCTCTCAGACTCCAGAAAATGTGATTAATGGTTTCCTGCGTCCATACATAAAAGACTATTCAGGCATGTGCTTGGTGCTTAATATCTGGTCTTCAGGGAAAATTGGGGTAGTACTCAGTTTAGACATCTGGCATTCCACCCAGCATGGAATTTAGCATGGAGTCTAATCCCAAATAGGAGTGTTTCCAAATCTTGCTTTGTTCACATGAAAGCTAGTCATACAGTCAATACTTGTGGTTTCGTTTTGAAGACATCTGGTTAAACTTCTTCAAAATAACGTCCTTGTCACCCATCCTTCCCTACTGATTCCAGAAATAACCCACTAGTGAATGAAGGTCTCGAAAGCATCGTAAGTTAACACCAACCGAACCACTATTTTCTGACAATGTCACATGATAATTTTTGAGTAGCTTGTTACTTTAAAATGCTTTGTATACATTTCTGAGAGTTTGATCTCTTCTAAAAAGGCTGTCAAGAAGACTTGACAGTGATCTAATGTAGAGTTAGAAAGGGGAGAAGTGAATTGTTAACAGTAAAATATCCTTTGCTGTCTGGCTGGGCTGAGCACTCTGTAAGATGTAAGATTTTGTGATGCTTGAAGAAGACTCCTAGCAAGTACTCAATATGGCATTTTCTCTTTGAAGAGGTAGGTAGGGCAATCAGCAACTGTCACTTCCTTGTAATCCTGAAACACAGTAAGAACCTACTAAAATTCTACATCTCCTGTAAAAGGACTACACTTCAGCTTTTAAAGTGACTGAGGGACTCAGGCCCATGTAACTCTGATGAGCTGCAATATCTTTAACTTCAAACTGTAACCCTGAGCCATTAACAGAGCTTTTCTTGCCAATGACTCTTTTGAAAATGATATTAAAATTTGGGAGAAATGAAAGAGGAAGGGGGAAGAGAGGAAACTTCTGTTTCTGTTAGGAAAAAAGAAAAGAAAATGACAAGCAACAATATAGGAATGATATGAAGTTTTGAGAGCTATTAATGAGTAGTAATGACACATACACAGATTTACCAAATTACAGAAAAATTTGGTCTGAGAAACTGCATATGCTAGAAGATTTCCTGTTCTAAATTTGCCTTCACATTTTGCTTTTAACATATGTTACCTGAAATCACAAAATAGAACTTCTTTGTACAAGTTTAGGGTGACTATAGGTCCTGGCTGTGCAATAAGCAGTATATTAAGTGAAAAGATCTGCCTACTGTTATGTAAATAACTTTATTCTCTTTTTTGTGTTGCCTGGGATGTCCGACAAAATTGTTCACCTTCGATCTAAATCTTCTAGATCATAGAGAGGTTTGCACAAAAAATTTCAATGGCAAGATTTTTTTGCTCCCCCAACACAAATTTTGTTTGACTGAAACCGTCGGTGACTTTGCATTGAATTCATTGTACTATTAGATACTCTGGTGTGTAAGAAAAGAAGATTACAACAACTCAGAGAAAAACAATCTTTCCTACCAGAACCAAACCATTTAATCTCACAATTTCTAGTTTAAAAATTTTTGCGATTCAATTTTCTTCAATTCAATTGAATTTTTATTTGAAATATATAAATTCCATAAACAGAATGCTTATTTTTCATTCAAATGATGCTTTTATTCAGTTGAAAGCACCATTTTTACTATTCAGTGAGGCCGTTCTAGTAACCTCAATTCTTCCGGTTACCTTCTTCACCTCATTAACCAAACTACTTGTGTAACTTGCTATAACTCATCCTCTTCACTGTAGCTCTAAATATCTACAGAAGGCTGAGTCAGCACTCACCTTTATTTGTCTGCTGATGTGAACTCATTAGATTTGCTGTGTTCACACACACATACTCCTTCCATCTACTAGATTTAGATTTTGTTGCCTCTTGAAATAAGTTGGAGTTTTGCCATTGGCTTACATTTTTAAGTGCATTCAGCTGATGTGTTATGAGCACAATGAACTGGGGGTTTCTGAAGGTGCAACATTGCAAATGTTTCTGCATTACAACCACTACTGTCCCATAACTGATTTTCAGTTTTTTGTATGGCTTTGTACCTTTCTCTTCAGGAGGTGAGAACAGCCACAGCGTCCGTTGCAGTGGCTATAGTCTGCACTGGCTGCTGCTGCTTCTCTCTGACGAGTTCAAAATCTTAAAATAAGAATCGTGTCACATCATAGTACAGTAGAGTTATTCTGTAAGAGAGGGTAGAAATTGCATTCCTTAGTGGGTGGTTTGAGGGCACATGGGAGTGTTACAGGGTGAAAAGCCTTCTGAAACATAATAAGGGGACTATATAGGGTAGAGAATGCCAATTGGCATGGACCAAACTATGGCCAGCTGCAGGGGTCCTGTGCTTGAGCCTGTGCCCAGAACTTAGCTTATATACCTGCATAATTACACACCACAATCTACAAGATTCCTATTATTATGCGTTGAAGATCACTAGGTGAAAGATATTTCACGTGGATCTGTGCCAAAAGAACTACCTCTTTTTAGAATTATTTTTTCCAAGCCTTTTTCTTCTGAGGGAGTGTTGCTTACTTTACTGTCCTCTTCTAGTCTGCCAATACTACTATATGTCCTGGAGAAGTTTCCACTTACACAAAAAGAGAAAAAAGGCAGACAGATTTTATCTTAGAAGAAGATGGATTTTAATGACGTCTGTGTTTTCGATAAAATTCAACTGTAAAATCTGTGCTTAGTATAATGAAGCATTTCATTTGTATTTGTATTCATGTAGTATTGACCCACAGTACTACATGTGATGCATAAACCTGGCTTTAAGTGTCATGCTTTACGTCAGCTGAGATGTTTTGTTAGAAGAGAGTGAAATGTTTCCTAACCTCTTTTATAGCCTCTACTATCCTGTTTTTGCCTCTGATGTGTGAACCAGAAGTAAATTAAGTGATCTTGCTATGGTGGTTTTGCAACTTATTAAGAAAACAAAGGAGATTTTGAAGATTTCTGTGTGACTATGCTATCATATCAGATGTACAAAATAGATCTAAATAATCATTCCATGGTCTTTTAATATTAATTTTTTAGGTTATGTATTTATACATTTATTCTAATTCTCGCTAAAAAGTTTTTTTGTGTTTTTGTTTTTTCTCTTTACTTATATGTAAAATATTTTACTCAGACTCAAGCTTTCATTAGCAACATGAGATTCTAGTTTTCCTCTTGCAATTTTTTGTCAATAACTTCAGAAGAGACCAATGAATGGAATGATTGCTCTGCTGATTGTTGCTCTGCAGCTCACGTACACTGAAGCGTGAATAATTTAAACTGTGCTGGCTTGTCAGTATTGGATTTGTATGTGGTGTGAGCAGAGCACGGAGGGAGGCGTCAGATAAATCATACAACAGAAAAGCAGTAAATAGAAAAAAAAAAATCTTCCAAAAGGGTGTATCAGGGGTGAAAAGAAAAGGGCTTTATTGTATGTACAATGCAAAGAGAGAGGGGAGGGTAAATCCTTATCCTTCTTGTCAAGAAACTGCTGTGGATACTCAGTAACTTTAAAACAAATTGCATCAGCCTACAGTGTTGTTCAGATCTTCTGGGAGGAAAATGTTTTCTGAATTCAGTGGGAGTGAAACCATTTTGAACGATGTCTTTCAAAAAGTCATTGCTTTCTTTTCTTTTGAAATCATTGCTTTATATAGTAACAATTTAATAGGACATGGTAACAGAAAAAAAAAAAAAAGAAAAAAAAAAAGAATCCAGCTCAGCATTAGGAAAATAACACAGTCAAGGTTAAATGTCACAAATATGTCAGTTCTTATATTAAAGACTGGGGAGTAAAGGAATTTTGTTACATGCCCATTTCTAACTTCCTCCATCTCAAAATAAGCTGTGAAATCTTCCCCTTACAGGAGAATCAAGTGGAGTCAAAGAATTTCTGTATAAGCATTTTACTGTTTAGTATTTAAACCCTGGGGAACCCATAGATAGGGCTGGTCCAGAGCCAGTCAGCAGTCCTCTACTTCCCATGATGGGCAGTTGCTCCTGCCTGAAAACTTCTTTACAGTAAGGGTGACAGAGCACTGGAACAGGCTGCCCAGGGGGGTTGTGGATTCTCCTTCTCTGGAGACATTCAAGACCCGCCTGGACACCTTCCTGTGTGATGTCATTTAGGTTCCTGCTCTGGCAGGGGGATTGGACTTGATGATCCTTTGAGGTCCCTTCCAATCCCTAACATTCTGTGATTCTGTGATTCTGTGAAAACTGTGCACACTTTTTACTGCCAGCCTAAGTGGTCAGTAGTGACCCACAGAGTTATTTGGAGGGTTTCTCTGTGTATTGCAGGTAGCACAACTGAAAATAACTCCTCCCAAAAATCAGCTTTAAGTGGCCCAAGTTGTTGATTTGTGCATCAAGTGTTTCGGCTGTTACACTTCACCTTACTTGCCCATTTATTTATCTTTGTTTTGTCAAAGCCTGATACATCCTTTACTCTGTGCCTCAGACTTAAAAGAGAGACAGCAACTCTGTCCTTGCCATGTTTTATCACAAGGTTTCAGTTATTTCCAGTTCTCTTTGTCTCAGACTGATTAACCTCAGTGTGTGGTCAAACCAAATTTGTGGATTTGGCAAAGAACTGGACATAATATCATTTTCAGAAATGAAATACTATGGGATGCAAAATGTCAGGTCCCTCTAGGAATCTCTGATGGTTAAATACTGTTTTTTTCCCAGTGAAAGCTACATTGCTATGCTACTGCACAGCTGATAAAAAAAAACCTATCTGGGGATTAAAAAAAAAAAAAGTAAAAAACCCTATCTATTTCTCGTGTTCAATATTAAGTTCTGCTTACTTATAATAAAAATGTTTTGCTTAAATAAGCATATGCGAAGAGGATGGTTTTAGACTTTTAGAAGTCTCAAGGTATTAAGAAAACTGTGAAAAACACCAGGGGAAAGCAATGAAGCAGTTTTCATTTTTCAATTTAGTACCACAAAATAATGGCCCCAATAGTCCCTATTACAAAGACAAAACAAGCATGTCATGGGATAATAGTTAAATGAAAGTTTCTGCAGAGTTATTTTCCCTTTTATCATCTCATATCATACCAGGTTTGTCTGTGAAGAAGGTTAATTTTTGATTGCCTGCAATTCATATCAATTCAGTTCTCAGGATTTTTAGACATTACCTAAGACGCCCTTAAAAATCAAGGTACCACTCTACTAAGAATACGCTTTAAATGTTTTCTTTGCTTCTTTCAGTTCTGAAAAGTACAGGAAAAAGGGGCTATTAATACTTATTTGTAAATGTATGTGTATAAAACTAAGCATTGCCAGAGTATTTCTCCAGTTCTGAGTCCAGCTGGCAGAATTTGAGTACATCCATATTCTCAATTTATCTTAGCCCGCATCCAGCATGTTTATGCTAACTTCTGAACCATGCCTAGAAATTACTTTTAGGAAGCAACTGGCCCAGGCCAAAAATACACCAAGGACTTTTCTGAAAATTTAACATTACAGGCATCTAAATTTCATTCCAGTAACCTGTTTACAGCCTTACACTGTGCAATATAATGGTAAACCTTAAGTCCAGTGCATAGAATTGTGCGTAAGATTGATAATTCAGGTACTGTAGAGAGGGAGAGATTGCCTTGATTCAGTCAGTAAAACAAGATTACAGGATCTGTGCTAGCTGTCATATATATCTAATTTATGTCAGTTTTTTTTTGGTTTAGAAATAAAGGGAAGCTTGTTAAAATTGTTAAGTTTTAATTATCTTAATGATGGATTAAATCATGCTTTTAGGTCATATAGCTATAGAGATAAATACTACTGAAATAGTCCTGGCCACACTGGAATAGATGTTTTGGAATTGCTGTTGTTCTTCAGATGCAAAATGTTATTTTTGTTTATATCAAAGAAGAGCATTATGATACAAAATTTCATTAAGAAATAATTTTTAAAAAAGAGTTCCACTTCTCCAAATATTTATGAAACCAAAGTCAAAAGTGACCATTTAGGTGACTGTTTTGGAAAAAGGCTTCTCTCAGTTTTAGTAGGACTGAATAGCTCCCATTTCTGCATACTTATGATGGTCATTGTCTTTCCTGAAAGCTGCTTAAATGACCTGATTTCAATAAATGGGATATGAAAGACATTTGAAAGAAGCAATTGTTGCTGAATTTCTGTGAAACCAGAGATAAAATATATTGTGAAGAATACTAAATATTTACTTCCTAACCTTTCTGATAACAAAAAATCTAATGAAATGTGAATGGAGACAGAAGAGGCAAATTAGTATATAAACGTGTGAAATACGGGTGCAGGAGACAGATATATTCTGTCAAGTTAATGATAGGAGGAATCCAGGATATTTACCCAGTTACTTGTTCCGCTCCAATGAAACAAAGAAATTCTGAATCCGTCTGCTCTGGCAGCAAAGTTCTATCTTTTCATGGTGTCCCAAGGAACATAAAGTAGGCAGAACATACAAATGAATATGTTACAGCATTTTAATTAGTTTTACAAGTTTAAATCTCATGGTTAATATCTTAATATGCTAAGCTGTACAAATGCCGTTAAAGCAATTAAAAGCCTTACCTCTGCTTTCTGGTTAAACTATGAAGGTTAAAATAAGTATTTTGTAAATACAAAATTTATAGGTTAAAAAAGATGCTTTAGTCCTAACAGTTTATACTCTAGACGTCCAATATTTAGTTTTTCTGTAAGACATTACTGTGATGTTATAATCATATTTCTTTTCAGTCTTAACTTTTGGTTGCAAACATAACTGAATGATAATATTTATGTAGGGTAATTTTCTTCACAATAGATGGGAGAGCGAAGCTTTCACAAAGTGAATAAAGCAGAAATTGGTTTCTTTGTTGTCCTTAGATTCAGTGCTTGGTTACAGAGTTTAGTTAGATTGTCAGACTGTATCTGTCTTTAACATCCCTTTAATGATCTGACTGTTTCTTCTTCAGCTTGTACACTATTAAAATCTCGCTGCATTTATCATTAAGAATGTGCATGACATTGCTATAAAGTAAAGAAAGAAAAGAAATATTTTATTTATTTATTTATTTTTGTGCCTAGGCAAGTCAGGCTATCAGACAAATTAGAGAATGGTATATGAGAAAAAAACATGTTCTTTCACTAAGACTGAAAAGTTATCACTAACAACTGTTTTTTTCTGCTATCCTCTGATGTAGCGTTTCATAAATTTGGTGGATAGTTTTAACAAAGTCATGCATTCAATACATATACTCAGACCCTGAGAGTCTTTCCACTGATCCCACTGAGCTTTGGTTTGTGTTATAGTTAAAGTAGTTATAGTTTGAATTAACTTCTGGCTCAGTGGTATTAATTAGTGTGGTTTCTACACAGTGAGATGAGGAAAGGGTTGCACTGCTGCTGTGTTAGATACTCTCCATTACTCTTCTGAAATAAGTGGAATACCACATACTTAACATCAGAGGACATCTAATAGTTGGGCTGCTATTTCCTGTATGGTCTTTGCATCTGCATTGTGTATGGGCTCATCACTACCATAAAGACGGACATGGCAGGAGAGGAGAAGAAATAAAACAATCCCATGGAATTACTTGGTCTGGAAAGAGAAATACGGGTATTTTTCATGAAGAATGACTAATAAGTCAAAGACAGCATTTCATCCACTTTTACTGCACCCATTTTATTATATTGACACATCCTAAGACCATTTTGGATCCTTGTAGCCCCTTGATGCATGCTTCTCAATTTTTTAGCCCTTCTGGTACTCCAGGAGCACAATCCCCTCATCTATGGCACTGACTTGCAAAGCTGATTTAAAAGGAAGACAGGCCTGTTCCACTCCACTAGGCATTTGCACTTCAGGAATTCCACCCAAAATGCATCTCTATACAAAGTAAAACACTCATCCAATGGAACCAAAGGAATCCCCAGTGTCCCATGAGAACAGTCAGAGGCAGAAAGGATTATGATCGGTAGAGAACAATAGGAGCTAAAAAACATCTGATGTGAGGTGGTATGGGTTTTTTTTAGGAATTCTGGTTTTGTATAAGATAGAAAATCTTGTCCTTTATGATGAAAAGTAAAAACTTTTTCCAGTACAGAGGAAAAAAAAAAGAGAGAAAAAAGTCTATATGTTTGCTGTATTCAGTCATTCCGTTATTCTGTCAGACATTTGTGGTGGTATTGATTAGGGATTTGTGAGTGCAGCTACAGTTCACAAGGCTGGGACATAAGTGCATATGCTTAAATCTTCAGGCAACAAGTTTAAACTTTATGCTGTTTTGCTGTTTGTTTGTTGGGTTTTTAAAAAATCTTTTCATTGCATCTTAAAATAAAAGTATATTTCTTCCTTTTCTGAACTTTCTGACTTGAAGGATTTTGCAACCACTATGTACTTGAAATTCATTTTAAGACTAAGCAGGTGTGGATACAGGAGAAAAAAAGGTGCCAGTTTTCATCCTCTCTTGCGTGCCGTTTGGGATGTCAATAACAATTTAATATCAGAGGTAGGATGGAAGATGTGTGGGCTTTCTACAAACAATACTTAGGCCTCATCAGTAAGTTGATGTTAATATCTATGATTCCAGAAATAGATGAATGAGTTTACTTTAAATTTACTTATCATACAGAACAGTGTGGTTTCTCCCAGATTTACTCATATTTTTATATTTATTTGTTTGTCTCAAAATATCTCTTTCTTAAATGTTCAGTTATTCACCCTTCAATTAAGATTTTAACGTATGTACTTTTAATAAATTGTTTAATGGTTAAAGTGGTCCTACCATACTTCCCTATTCATATGGAAAATGTTTTTGCTCTATTACTAATATGCTAATTTAGTAATTGCCATTCAATTTTCAAAATGCTTATTTTTTTGACATGCATGACTGTAGCTTAGAGGCAAATGAGCATTTTCATTTGTAACCAAACCATACATTTTGCTTGCAAGTTTCATATAATTTTTTAGTGAAATCAACACCAGTTAAAAGTTTTGCTCCTTGAAAGACAATGTAAGTTGCTGATCACAGAGCTGAATACTGCACCTGTAAAACACTTCTAGGTGATTGTATAAAACTGTCAGCCTTAGGTCCATAATAATGGTTAGGGTGGCCTTAGTGTTGGAAAGTATCTGAATGACTCATAATCTGTGTAAAACGCACGTTATTGATAGTATTTGTCACATTCTCTCCTTTGGATGCCAGTAGAAATAACCCACCCAAAAGGCTTTTGCTCACTTTTGCCTGAACTGGGTGAAGGTGGGAGATGGACAGTTTCTTATCTATTATTAAGACTGGTTTTATTCCTTAAACTTTCAGTTAAAAAAAGCTGCCAGTGTATTATAAAATGGTGTAGTCTGAGCAATATCGACCAATTTAGGGTTAAATTTCTTATTGAAGATGCAGAAGTGTGAATTATTAATCAAGAGAAACTAGTTTATTATGGACTGCTTTTTTATATATTGATATTTGAGGATGTATAATTGTGGAATGTATTGAGTAAAGCTTTCATTTTCTTAATTTAGAAACTGGCAAGGGTGAGTTGTTGTATTTTTCAAACGAGGATTATCTGGAGGCCCAGGTGCGTACGCTTATCTATGGACTATATAATCACATACCAAAAGAATGAGTCTAAGCCAACAAAGAACCTAGGTGTGCGTTGAAGGCTCAGCATACGTAAAGCTGATTTTCTGAACCAGGAATGTCACCCTTTATTCAGTTGAAGTAGAAGGAATGATTGTTACAACAGCACAGGTTAAACACAGAGTGGATAGATATACAGTGAGGCATTTGCAGTAAGGCTGTATGACTGTTGACTAACTATTAGGAAGTACAAAGTGTTATCTGAAGCAAAGAAAATCAATAATCCTACCTAATAGCCGAATATGTTTATGATCATTACATATATGTGATCAGGGACTTATCACTGCTCACATTCATGACCAGAGCATCCCGACACGTAGGAAGTC
>VWZK01023464.1:0-26344 GCA_013396935.1 Baryphthengus martii | reverse complement strand
TTATTTTATTTTATTTTAATTTTATTTTTGTAAAACTCCATTAAATTAAACATATGCAAACCATTGAAAATGTTAGTAATTACAGCTTATTAAAGCTTGTTCTGCCTAGTAACTTCTGTGTTGGAATTCAGTAATTATGAATGAAGGGGATCTCAACAGGCACCTATTTTATACTTAAAAGCTCAGAATTATTGCTCTACAGTAATACCTTGTGTTATGAAACGTAAGCCAAAGGAGGAATTATACAGCAATATTTCTCTTAGCTTGTTTGGAAAGACCAGAAACTGAATTCATATTGGATGGGACAGATTGTTATCACTGTACAAACACTAATGACTGCAATATCCAAGGGCCTAAAGAAATAACATAATATGCAAAATAGCTCCACTGAAACAATATTTACTTTTTTTTTTTTTTAAATAATTTCAGATCCTTAGATGAAAAGCATTTAAATGCAAAGCATTCTACTGTACGTACTCAAAATCTTCTAATATCATCTAGGTCATACTTGACTGAGCATATGGAATTAAACTTTCTTAATTTTTTTTAGGCATGAACAGACTACAGTAACAAAATGCTGTGGTTTAAGAGTTAACAAATTGAGGGGGGGGATAGACAGGTGGTAACTCTAGGACCCTGAGGGGTCAGAGGGCAGATGGTATTCCCTCCCCTTCCCTGCCACACTCTATAAAAGGACAGGAAGTTCCAGTTTTTCTCTCTTTTCTTTCTCACTCGGGCTGTGCTTCTGCTAGGACCACATCTCAGCACAGCCGGGACTGACTCCACGTGCTCTGCACAATCCATCGCCATCCGAGAGCTGGTTTTATATGTGGTTGTATATCCCTCATATTCCTTTTCCCTGTTTATCTCTGTTACTTATTAAATTTTGTTCATAGTCTTAACTTCCAGTTTCGTGTGAAGCACTTTCTTCCTCATTCCCCTTTTTATCCTCCCTTGGGAGGGAAGAGGGAGGGGGAGAAGGGGCCGACAGGAGTCCTGCTCTGTGGTGCTTGCCCTGAGCCTTAAACAGTGACACAAAAATATTAACAGTCTACATAAAGATGTAAGTGTTTGGTGTTTTTTAGATCCAGGAGGAAAACATGTAGGGAAACTAACCCTGAACACTGAAGGGTCTATGATTCATTAATTTTTGTTCCTGATGAAAAAGCTTTAAACCTAAAACAGTTAAACACTGATTTTTGTGAAGAAGATCATAAACAGATGGTATTTTAAAAAATGAGGTTAGAGAAGTCTTCTTGTAATATATGAAAATTCTCTTACTTGACATATTTCATGATCCTTGTCTTTATGGCGTTTGATATCTTACCAAGATTTTGAGGTACCTTATGAACACTCAATTGGAAATTTAGTTTTTAAAATGCTGAATACAATTATTCATTTTATAAAGCAATCATAAACCCTACAGAATATAGTTTTCTTTAGACAAAGTAAAAGACATTGCTTCTACCATGTCATACATGTACTTGTGGACCACACTAAAACTGGTCTACACATCTAGCATTTTCTGGAGATCCGTACCCTTGTCCTGATGAGATGCCAGAAACAGACAAAAGCGGGGCAGATGACAACATAAAAACTTTGTGGAAATTATGGTAGCCAGAAAAATGAATTTTAAGTATTCAAATAAACCAAAACTGTATTTTCTGTATTTCAAAAACGGACACCAAGACTGCCTGTAGTGAACCTGGCAAAGGGCTCAAGAAAGGTAAGAATAGAAAAGTAAGATGGCCTATGGAAAGTTATTTGTATACGAAGGAATTAAGGTCATAACTTTATCAGAATTAAGAAGGGATATGGAATGGATTCATTTCACAGGAATGAACGGGATGGCTACATGGCAACATGGAAAATGAGAGGAATATAAGGAAATGAAAGAACGAAGATGCAAAGCACTTTGGTTAAACTGTAAGCTGACCTTGTATAAGCTCCTAGCATGCAATCACCTTACCAGAAAAGATAATGACAGAATTGTAGAATAGCAGAGGTTTTAAGTGACCTCTGGAAGTTGTCTCATTCAACTCTCAAGAAAAAAAACAAACCAAAGAAGCAAACAAAAAAACAAACAAAACACAGAGAGTACAAAAAAACTCACCCTCTACAAATAACTGGGAAAAAAAAAAAGACAGCACACTACAAAGGGGGAAAGATGAGCAAGTACAAGATGAGGAAATGGGTAAACATGTTGATAGAGATAACTGTATCGAGAACAATGTAACATTATAAAAGCCAGAACAGATTTCAGGTTAAGATCTAAACAGTAAGTTCTTGAAGCGGGAACAGGACAAGAAGTTTCCAATGCAGTTGCAAGACATTTTCTAAACAGTTTCATAATATTCCTTGATGTGTTGGGTTGTTTTAGTAGCAGGAGGGCTACAGGGGTGGATTCTGCTAGAAATTACTAGAAGCTTCTGCTCTGTCTGACAAAACCAGTGTCAGCTGGCTCTAAGATGGACCCACTGCTGGACAAAGCTGAGCTCATCAGTGACAGCGGTAGTGCCTCTGTGATGACATATTTAAGAAGGGGGGGAAATTACTGCACAAGAGCAACTGCAACTAGAGCGAGGAGTGAGAATATGTGAGAGAAACAACTCTGCAGACACCAAGGTCAGTGAAGAAAGAGGGGGAGTAGGTGCTTCAGGCACCAGAGCAGAGATTCCCCTGCAGCCCTTGGTGAAGACCATGGAGAGGCCAGCTGTTCCGCTGTAGCATATATCAACCTGCAGCCCATGGAGGACCCCACACTGGAGTAGGCAGATGTGCCCAAAGGAGGCTGTGACCCTCTGGGAAGACAGTGCTGGAGCAGGCTCCTGGCAGGACCTGTGGAGAGACAAGCTCACACTAGAGCAGATTTTCTTGCAAGACCTTTGAACCCATGGGGGTCTGACACCAGAGCAGTCTCTTTCTGAAGTACTATACTTCATGGAAGGGACCCATGCTGGAGCACTTAATGAAGTGCAGCCTGTGGGAAGGACCCCAATTTGGCACATTTCATGAAGGACTGCCTCCTTTGGGAGGGACCCCATGCTGAAGCCAGGGAAGACTGTGAGGAATTCTCCCCCTGAGGAGGAAGGCATGGCCAAGACAGTATGTGATGAACTGATTGCAGCCCCCATTCTCTGCCCTAGTGGGAAGGAGGTAGAGAAAATCAAGAATAAAGTTTAGCACAGGAAGAAGGAAGGGGTGGGAGAAGATGTTTAAAGATTCATTTTTATTTCTCATTACCCTACTCTGATTTGATAGGTAAATTAAACTAATTTCTGCAAATCAAATCTTTTTTGTCCATGGTGAGTGATCTCTCCCTGTCCTTATCTCAAACTATGAGCCTTTTGGTTTATTTTCTCTCCCCTGTCCAGCTGAGAAGTGAATGAGAGAGCGGCTTTGGTGGACACCTCGGATCCAGACAGTGTCAACCAACCACACCAAAAAACATAATGATGTGCAGAGAACAAGGCTGGATTCAGTTCACAAGACAAAATGCTGCTTTAATTTAGCATTTATCACAAGAACAAATCATAAACATTTCAGACAACTTACTGTGTGGAAGACTTGGTGTTAACAGGATTTTTGTGCTCTAGTTTTGAGGAAAATGTGTGATATAATCGTAAAGCTGTAATAAAATTTCATTCCCCTTTCCCGATTTCCAGTCAAGTGCATGTGCGTAGACATCAAGCATTAATCATATGCTGGTAATCCAAACAGCTCTGGTTTGAAGTCCTCCATGGAGTTCAACAGTAGTGTTGCCTCCTTTTTAAGATCTGGATTTAAATTTTCATCTGGAATCATAACTACTTGCATTCCTGCTGCCAGGGCTCCTTTGACTCCAAGTGGTGAATCTTCAAACACCAGACACTGAGAAACAAGGAGGTGAGAGGAAAAAATGAAATAATAATGTTACTATGAACTTTTAATCTTTTGTTTTGAAAGAGAGAATGATCCTGAATAAAACTTAGTATGACAGGTAAATTCAATTCCTTGCTTAGACACCGCTTAATTAGAACAAGGGTAAATTTCTCAACTCAAACATCTGTGTAGTAATTAACCTTAAATCCATTTCAATTCAGAAAAAATCAACACACTACTTAAATCCCAGCAACTGGGTTTCCAGATGTTCCTAAGTGATTTGTTTTATAGGGATGAGTTTAAGCACAAGCTTAAAGTTAAGCAAGTGCTTAAATACCTTTGTAAGCAGGCAATTTAACTCTTCAAGTTTTGCCACTGCAAAGTGGCAAAAGTAGTGGTCTCACTTACAAGTGTGGCATTTCTCATATATACAAGAGAAGAAAGACTACCTAGGTCAGCACTAGGACTTTGGATGAGTGGAGAGTAAGAGAGAAGTCACTTGCAAGAAGAATGCTGTTGAATTCATGCTCTATTTGCTTAATTCTTGCAAAGCAATGGTGAGAAAGAAAATCAGAAATTATATTGGAAGGTTACTTTTAGAGAAAAGACATTTTAGTTAGGCAAAAGTTCTATGTCTTATAGTAGTCACAATCATTCAAGATTGCAGTTTGGAAGAAAAGTTGTTTAAAATAATCAATATATTATTTATGTGAATTTTGTAATTTAACATCAGGATATTGAAGAATAAATATATAACATAAATATTTATATAACAAATCATCTAGTCTGAATTTTTATATAAAAAAACTTAATGCTTCTGGAGTTCATTAGAGAGTATATATAATGAAGTATCTGTTTCTCACATTATCCAGTCTTGAGTTTGACTTTTTGGTCATGGACAACCCAAAGAAACCTTTGGCATCCAACTACACAAAATATTCTGACCTACATTGACAAGTAGGTTTTAACACTTCTACCATTCAGACTGCATTTATGATCAATATTATTAGCACTGCTGCTACTGCTAACACAAAAATTACTGCCACAAGTAATTTCAGTAATTCAACACAGATGTTGGGATGGTTAGTGCAATTTTCTCTACATCCTTCACACAGTGCAACTCTGCTTTATCACAAATATCTCTCTCATGCATTAAGCCCTACTCTACAGTCATTATCGATCTACCAAATCCCTTCCTACATACCCAGGATGGATTTTCTTATCCTTTTCTTCACAACACAATAGACAAGCAATATCGAACAGGTAAGAGTAACAACTTGCTAAACTTAGTTTAACTTTTGACTGAATCCAGATATGACACTCTGGGAGAACATACAACAGCATACTGTATCTTTTGGGCTCTCTAACACAGAACTATTTCATCAGGGAAGATTAGAGATGCACAACATTTGGCTATGCGTTAAGAGAATCAAGTTGCAACTTGAAAAATCTTTATTATGTTAAAAAAACCCATTTTTGCAAGATGTATTAAATGTCTGCACTGTATACACCCATCTGTATCAGAGTCTGTGGAAGAGGAAGAGGGAATGAACTCTTTCTGCTTTCTTTTCTTTTCAAATTAATGATTCTTGTCCATCAATATGTCAGCAACCACTTGGAGTCTGCCAATAGAAAGAGGTGCTTTCTGCCTTGCATGTAAAAAAGTAATGCTTAATTAATGATTTTTAGTGAGCCAATGAATCACATCAACCAGTCTTGTGCTCATTTCCTTTACACAGCCACTGAATTCCAGCTTGCACAATGTGGTATTGTGCTAGTTTTGGCTAGGATAGAGTTATTTTTTCCCACATTAGCTGTTATGGGACTATGTTTTGGATTAGTGCTGGAAAGAGTGTTGATAAATCAGGGATGTTCTCACTGTTGTTGAGCAGGGCTTGCACACTATCAAGGCCTTTTCTGCTTTTCACACCACGTCACCAGTGAGCAGGCTGGGTGTGGACAAGGATTTGGAAGAGGACGCAGCCAGGAAAGCTGATCCCAACAGACCAAAGGGATGTCCCATACCATATGTCGTTATTCTCAACATATAAAGCTGAGGGAAGAAGAAGGAAGGGGGGAATGTTCAGAGTGATGGTGTTTGTCTTCTCAAGTAACCATTAAACATGACCGAGCCTGGCTTTCCGGGAGATGGATGAATGCCTGCCTGCCAATGAGGAGCAGCAGATGAAATCCTTGTTTTATTTTGCTTGTACGTGTGGCTTTTGCTTTACCTATTAAACTGTTCTATCTCAACTCAAAAGAGTTTTCTCACTTTTACTCTGTGATTCTCTCCCCCATCCCACCAGAAAGGATTGGGAGAGTGGTTGGGTGGTGCTTAGTTGCCAGCCACAACAGATATCTTCAAACATTGATCATTATCACTGTTACAAACTACAAACGTGTAACCAGTTGATCCTGCAAAGCTTGGAACAATTGCTATTAGAATGGAGGCACAGTTCTGCCTATAGGTTTTCTTCTTAACAACACCTTAGTTTGTGACCCTACGCACTCTGAGGACTCTGAGGGCAGTAAACAATACCCTGACAGATATTGCCTTTTGAAGAGTAAGCTTAATTGTTGCACACAACAGTGTTATCAAGGCCTTTCAGAAACCTTTCCTAACCCAGACCGTACAAAGAAATGCACTTCACAAGTGCACTTGTGTACTTCACAAGGCACACTTGGGTCTGCCTTGAAAGACGCTATTGACTTCCGTGATGTCAGTAAGAGTCAATGATTATGGAAGGCAATACGCATAATGAAAAGATTAACTAATTCCCTGGAACTAGACACAATTAAAACTCTTAATTACCAAAGAAGACAGGCAAATGACCCATAATTACAGAGGCTTTAATGTTACAGGAAATAAGTGTACTAGGTCTTCCTCCGGACTTTCTTGCTACTGACACTTGTCAACAGCACAGCAACATTTTTAATGGGTGATGAAAGGTTTACAGAGGTTCACATACAAAACGGATTTATTAACTTTGCTACACAGAGATGTTACAAGCTCTTCACTGTCCTAGCCCACCCACATACTAAATTTAGAGATGTGAAAGCAGCCAAGTTCTTCCCCATTTTGCATAAGTATTGCAACATCAGCATCACTCCAACTGAGAGAGACAGATGAGATTTATACAGACTTCAGCTGAGATTCTGGCTGCTTCTCTGCATTATTTCTACAACTTGTGTCACTGATCAATATTCCTTCTATGAGATCTCTCAAAAGGTCATACTAATATAGCACAGATTTCACTTTGGAATGAACTAGATTCTTAAAAAAGTAAAGTAGTAAAGCATATTAATTTTATTTCACTCTATGAATCTAGAAAAAGAAAAATTAATCACCTATCCCATAGGAATAAATAATAAAATCACCGCAGCATCTACATGAAATTTAAGAATATAAGAAAGGAGTGTTAGTTAGGCCCTCAGTATGTACAGCAGGCCCTCTCCAACCTATATACTGAAAATGTCTGAATGGAGTATTTACATAATTAATGGGGATATTCATAAGTGTTATTGCTATAACTGATAACCAAGAAGTGTGAAAGGCTAAAATGTTAAAATCAGTTTTGATACTAAGATTTTGAAAAACCTGAGAAGATAATATGTATGCACAGGGAGTGCTTACCAAACAAATATTCTAGGCCACATATGCTGCCACTGTATCAACTCTAAAGCAGAATGGAGGACGGGACTAAAGATGGCATATTTTATACACATAGAACTCATCTGCAAATTAAACACTACCATCTGTTGTTCATAAAGAAAGAATCAAAAGAAAATTTTCATCATCTTTAAAATGGGTAAATATAGCCTCAAATTCTTCATATTGTATTAGAAAAAACTTCTGTTTGCTAATTCTGGTTTGGTCTGGTCAGGCCCTTAATCTCATTGAAAACATTTGCAGATATGGGGACTACACCACACATTTTTGTACTTTTTCTTTGAACCAGAGTCTAACTGGTAAGAGTATTAAGTTTTTCTTTCGCTTTGATAAAAAGAGTGGGCAGAACAGCAACTGAGTATTTGTTAACCCCTTCCTTTTCTTTCCTAAACATTTTCTTCAAATATATTTCTATCTTTACATCATATTCCCCACATGCTCCTCAGGAAACAGCTGTTATGAAATTAAGAAGAAAATATTAAACTTCAGGGGTTTTTTTTGTTGTTGTTGGTTTTTTTTTGTTTATCGCTGCAACATTTACCTTGTGGTCTGTTCAAACTGAATCCAATGCAGTTAAGCCTTTCACCAGGCAAAATATACTTCAAAAACCTTCAGTTCTCTTGAGTCTTACACAGAACTAAGTTAAAACTATCCTGCCTTCTGAGGAAGTGACAGAATGACTCTCCTACCATGCTTAAAACCCCATTTCAAAACCACTGCATGTATGTACTCTGACCTAAAAAAATAAATCAAAACAACAAAAATATCAAAAGGCATTCTGGGGACTAAAGTGGTTAAAAAACAAGCAATAATCACTACTTTTATTCTTCCCTCCTGTTGAATGAAAGAAAAATGGGGAAAGAGCGGAATTTTGCAGTTTCAAATTGCAGTTTCCAGTCTCAGAAAGGGTTGTTAAGACCTCTGAGAGGTTATCCCTCTGTTAATTCTCCAGCTTCTGAACAGGACCAGTCTCCTTCTGTGCTTGGTGAGAAGAGATGGTAGAAGATTATTATATCTTCTGTTCTCAAATGACACAGAAACATTTTGTACCTGAATGTGACATATTATGTTTGGGGCTTCTTATGGATTGCATATTATACTTGTGTAACTTCTTTATTTATCATTCATTTTTCTCCTTCACAATCAACTTAACTGGTCAAAACCGTGATATGTTGTTTGTAAAATATGCACACTGGAAACATTTGGTAACCTTATCCATTAATTTATATATATGTGTACAACACAGTCTTCTACAAGGACTAATTCGGTTTCCATCATATCACTCAAAAAATCCCCATTGATTTCAATGGACATCAAAGGGAGCCCTAAAACAGGCTGCAGGAAGAAAATCACCAAGTACAGTCAGTTCATGTTGACTTCAGAACGACACCGTTCACCTCTATGAGCCCAAAGGCTATCAGGCCTTTCATTTCTACAGGTGACTTGTTGACTCTTCACTTCCAAAGGTATTTTTACTTCCCTCATTGTGAAAAACTAGCTCACACCTGTGGTCATAATTCAAAACCAAGTATCTAAGAAACAAATTATCAGTCTGAAAGATACTCTTACTGTAATCATGGCTTTTGTTTTTTTCAACACCTTTTATCTCTTGCTTGCTGACTCCATTTTTTTCAGATTTTCAAAATAATTCCAACTGTCCAACTGTGTTACTACTGTGAGTCAAGAATTTTCAAGAACAATAATATAATTCAGAATACAACACAGACTCCCCTATATTCCTTATAAAATGTTGAGATGCTGTTTATCATTTATGGAAGGTGGTGGAAATTCACAAAGAGAGAAGAAACACCAACAACTTCACTAATATGTCATAACACAGATGCTGGGCTATTTTTTAGGTAACTTGTGTTTTCTTTTTTCCTACGCTTTGATATACAAAGTATCAAGGAACAAGGGGAAAATGTATTGCTGGGTGACCCATTTACCATCAGAGTTACTTGAACATTATTGAATAAATGCATTTTAAGCAGCTAGAGTATTCACAATTTTGGCCTCCCACTGTGTTAATTCTCTGAAGAATTAACAAAAAACAATAATGAAATAACTTGATTAATGCTTCTCTCATGATCTTTGGACTTAGACTCTTTCTAGAAGTAGTTGGGAAAAGTCTCAGTAGCAATAATGAACTATACTTCATTTTATTTTAAGGACATATGCCAATTTGACTAGCCATGGATGACAGAATCGTATTAAATACACTGTTTAAGACAGTCATGCAGCTCAGAGCCCCACAACGCAGATCCATTAAGGAAAAAGAGGAGTAAGCCAAGATGTTTTTAAATGCTACTGCAAATGAACAAACAAGCTGGAAACTTATAATCAAATGAATTAAGCATCAGAATATACAGAATACTAACTACCAGCCACTACTCTTTGTGATATAATGATTCATATCAGGAACTGCTTGGAAATTATATGCATATGTGTAGTTTAATTCAGATTGTTACTAGGAGTGCATTGCAGGCAAGCATAAGAACCAATTTACCAGAAGACTTAAAAAGTGTAAAACAAAAATCATTAGCATAATTTTTTTTTTTTTTTTAAATGGGAAGTATGTTACATCTGCACATAATTACATCACTTTGCATTTCCAGCTCTTGCACAAATGCCACTTTACATTTCAGCCCATGCCAGCAGCTACTCTCTCACAAGTCAGTTCACAGGATGCTAGCTTAAGGTGGGCCAGAAGGAATAAAACAATTTGGATGGGGAAGAAGGAGGAAAAATTTCAAATTTTTTGCTTGTTTTCAAGATTCAATCAAGTGAAAGAAAGTGCTTCTGTGAGTGACAGTCAGACCCAGACAGAGCAGCTCTGTGAGGGAGGGAGAAGGTCACATTTACATGCAGGGTTACTCTGATGATTCCGGATGGCTGGAGCACTCTTTTCAAAGAGGACTGTGTGTTTAGAGGACAGCACACTGGGAACTTTGTATGGCAACTTGTGTTACAGGCCTCAAGAAATTCCCAGGCGTTTCTGAAACAGTGTCCAATTATCCTGGCAGCAGAAATCTAACTCAATCAACTGCAGCTTGGATTAGTCATAGAAGAGTATTGTTCTTTTATGGAGAACACAAGGCAAATACTCAAGATGCTCTCTACTGAGGCTACTCATACTGTGCAACATGCCACTTTTTATGTCACTTATATTTAAAAGTGGCCTAAGAAGAATTCTGTGCAATGAAATAGTTAATTTGTGCTGCCTTTCCTTCCACACAGAAGTACCTTTAGTAAAACCACTGACTTTCTTGACATGTCATACACAACACACTCAAGTAACTGCATCTTGCACACAGAGTTCAGAGCCATAGGATAATTCACACTGGAAGAGATCCCTAGAGGCCATTTAGAAACACCCCTATTCAACACACATCCAGCCAGAAAAGGCTGCTCAAGGTCTTGACCAGGTGAGCCTTGAGTGTCTTCGAGAATGAAGATTCCACATACCTCCTCGGCATCCTTTGGTAAAAATGATTTTCCAAGCATCTAGCAGGAATTTCTTGTGTTCCAGCTTGTGCCTGTTGTCTACTGTACGATCACTCCACTCCTTAGAGAAGAGGCTGGCCCAATCTCAGGAGCAAAACATCACAGATAAGAATCAGGTACATCCAAAGGAGGAGTTGTTTTGATGAATCCAAGTTCTACATCTCAAACTGAAACTGGAAGTAGGTATCAAAAGTATTTCCTGAATAAATGCACCGACCTTTTTTCCCAAAGGGGATGTTGACAAAGTCACAGGTGCAGCACAGCAGGCTGAGGATGGTGCGTACTCTGCCTGTTTCATGTAACCAGCCACCGCTGCTTGCCGATAACTAACTCAGCAGGTGCCCCATAAAGCAGTTGATTCTCATGGAGCAATCCATTTTTTTTTTCAAGTGGCATAACTTTTTGGCAATAGTTTTTTTGTTCTATAAGTTTCTCTTTGACCAGTGTTATTTTCCTACATAGAAAGATCAGCCTGCATACTGTAATGTGCCTTAATCTGATCTAAACATCATCTTAATTACAGTATATTCTTTGACAGAAGTGTTAGTAACAATCCACATATGCTTCAGACACAAAGCCATTTCCTAATTTCTTCGCTAAAGAAAGAAAGGGTGAGAAGAAGCATTCACCTTTAAACAGATTCTCATTAGGAGTGGAAAAAAAAGTCATGGAAAAAGTCTGGTTTTATTCTGTACAAGTTCCTCATTGGAGCATACACAACATAGTGTCACCAGTCTGGAGTGACTTGGTAAGATGTAGCTGACTTACACTTTAACTATTTGTAAGTTAGTTCAGTAAGATCTGTAGATCAGTAAGAAAATCTGTTTTCTTTCAAAATACAAAGAGCTGAAAGATATATTTTATAGTACATTTAAGATTAAAAACATAAAGCTCCAAGAACAAAGTCACAAACTAGTACCTTTAAGTAAAACAAACAAACAAACAAAGAACAAAATTCTAATTATAATTTTATACATATTTCAAGCACAGGAAACAAATACATATATTACAAATGGCAATTCTCTGTTCTCAGAATAGATTTTCTAAGAGGAAGGTGGACAACAGAGCACAAAAGTAAGTTGGAAAAAATATTAATTCCTAATTTGTTGAATATGGGTAAACACCTGAACCCTGTCTTAAAGGTCTTTTGCTGGTAACCGGCTCTTCTAACTTTTAGAAGAAAAAAAAATAAACCACTTTCTATCACATCTTGGAAGAGTAATATAATAGTATTGGCTTCACAAAAAAACAAGAGAATGAAAGCAGGAAATCAATAGCCAGTTTTTCTCCAGTACAAATCAAAACAAAAAACAACTCCTAAAATTTTTAACAAATGTCGTATCTTAGAGTCACACCTCAAAAGAGGATTAGAGAAACAGGAAAGCCAAAGAAGAGGAAAAAAAATTAAGATAATCAGTGCTACAAAGAACCATTGGAATCTGAAATAAACATTTTTGAGACAAACATTTCAAAATAAATATTTCCAAAAAGGAAAGAAGTTAGCGGCATAAAGAAATATAAACTCAAAAAGCTTCAGAATTTGAAATACAATAGTATAAAGGTTTGACTCTATGTCATTTGGGGGACATTTGCTTAAACAGAATTACTTCAATGTTTTCTTTTGAAATCACTGTTATTGAAAGTACTATTTCCACTAAACTACAAACCTGCAATACAGCAATAGTATTAACAGCAATTTTTATAAGATTAGCCTGTACAAGGATAATACATGCTTAAATTTCATGCATTTCATTCATGTGCCATCAGATTAAATTCCATGCATGTTTTTAAGATCAAAGCAAAAGTGACCAAATTGGACAATTTTCTCCTAACCAGGCTCCTAACCCATTCCTAGGAGCTAGTTTCAAAAGTAGCTGATCCGAACTAACGGTGTGCTGCCAATGAAAGGTTGTTTCTTCTTTTTCTTTCTTTCATCTCCTGTTAACTGGTGTATGCTTCCATCTGTCTCCTAGTGAGGGATGTCATGTTTGTGTGGCCCTCTGTGAATTGACTCTCTACCCTAATTGAAAACTATTCTCCTGTTAGGCTCATAAACTGGAGAACAACCACATAACAGCAGGGAGTGAACAGGAAGACAGAAGAAGAATATAAATGCTCCTTTTTGGTCAGAGTTTGAATCGTGGAGGTGTTCATTCCTTCAAACTACAGTCTTATTGCTGGCATGCTTTGTATTTGCCCAAAGCAGACCATGTGTGTCAAAACACAAAATGGCTGTGCAAAGTTTTGCAGAACCTCCTATTTCAACAAAACCCCACTGCAGGCACAGGATTACGGTTATGAATGTCACAATTCCAAAATTTATTTTGCCACAATAATCTAAAAATATCATATCTGAAAGGAAATGTCTCATTACATTGATAATCAGATCTATTTAAGTCACTGCCCTCATGATTTCAAAAGATGATTTCTCAGCCTCTTAGTTGGTAAAGCTGCTTTGACTGTGCAGGCAAACAGAGCTCAGAACTCAAAACTTCTTACAACATTTTTTCTACCTGAAAAAAATATTTCTGTGTGCTAAATACAGTCTTTTTAAAGAAATTAAATCTACCATCAAAGGTAACAGAATTAATAAACACCATATTTCTACATATACTATGTATGATATACCTCTCTTGAATCATTAATTATAAGAAAAACTAATTAAATGGTGAGCACTTTCCTAAATCTTAGGGATTAACTTTAAATGCACAGCTAGATCTCCTAGATCAATACAATCATTACTGGTAAAAAAAAAAAAATAAGAGGAAAGTTAAAAGAAAATGTCAAAATTATTATTTAAGAGTTCAGTAGAGAAGTATTCTCTTCCATATTAATCTCTAGCTTGTTTTTATCAGCTTGCTTTGTTTATTTTAGGAAAGCAATAATTATCCAGGTATTTCAAGGTATGAAAACTGTGAGATGGAAAGCCAGTAAATATCAAGCAGTTTTATGTGAATCAGTCATTGAAATAGACCACTCCTCTAAAAAAGTTCTTTCCACTGTAAATTCCAAGTTCAGATATGTTTATAATATGAAAATTAATATATTCTTAAAATGTATTCACCTGTAGTGTAGTAGTGTAGACTTACACTTAATCTCCTGTTGCAATATATCTCAAAACACTTCTGACAAAATTCCCCAATGATATCATCTAGCTATTAAAAATACTGCATGCAAACACTTCTGAAAAATGTATTCACGAGCCATAGTTATGAAGTTGCATCTATTTTTCTATCTGTATCAGATAAGTGAATGCTACTAGTTGCCTCAAACAAAGGCTATCAGTTCTTATTTTGACCCAAGCATGCTGGCAAGCAAAACAACAGGTCATTTTCAGTGAAAGGAATAAGGGGCAAAAGATGTAAGTGAATGTTTCAGAATAAACAATGAACAAAAATAGAAAAACATGCTTATTTAACTCTTTGTATGCATTCATGTATATAAATACATGGTGTATATATGGTTTCTATACAGATAGTTTCTTTCTCTGTGGCCTAAGGTTTATTCAGTTTAATATACAGTAGATTAGTAACTAACACAGCCACAACACTGGCTTAACATTAACATTAGTTTGGGAATACCAGTCATGGTATCAGCAACTACTAACTATGTTTGTCACATAACTTCTGCCATGAGTAACTTCTTTCAGGTACTCAGTTTTTCAAAGACACAAGTTTATCATTGTCTGGGTTCTCATCGGCTTTCTTATTTATATCATTTTTATTTAAAAAAAACACACTTCTCATCTGTATATATCAATTACAAACAATGTCCAGATGTCAACAGGGTATAAAGCTGACAGATGGCAGACTAATTTAAAAGGAAAACTACCACCTATCTGCCTATAAATCGACCTCTCATGGGCAAAATCCTCTAAACACTGCAACAGGCCATATGCTTAAGTGAAAAATGCTTGCTCATTCAATGCAATAATGATTTTATATTAAAAGTAAGAATTACCAATTACCTAATGAATCTACTGATCTGAAGTATCCTGCATTTGCTAACCTTCAACAGTTTGAGTGAGTCTTTGGAAAAGCAATGAGGGTTGATTTCTCATTCAAATTAAATGTGTCCATTTCTCTGTGACTGTTGGAATTCTTACTCTAAAGGCTGCTGCATGTTATTGGGCTATGTTATGGATTATAGATACTCACACATAACAGATATATACACTCACACATAAAATAAGTAAATGCTACATGAATTTCCTATAAACTCACAGAATCACAGGATCCCAGTATGACTGAGGTGGGAAGGAACCTCTGGAGCTCCTTGGGTCAGCTCCCTTGCTCAAGCAGCAACACCTACATCCAGTTCTTCAGGACCATGTCCAAACAGTGTTTAAGTATCTCCAAGGATGGAGACTCCACCGCCAGTCTGGGCAACCTGTGCCAGCGCTCAGCCTTACCCTCACAGTAAAAACATGGTTTCTGATGCTCAGAGGGAACCTCATGTGTTTCAGTTTGTGTCCATTGCCTCGTCTGACACTGGACACCACTGAAACGGTCTTTTGCATCCTCCCTTCAGGTATTTAGACATTAATAAGATCCTCCCTGAGACTTCTCCAAGCTAAACAGCACGAGCTAACTCAGCCCATCCTTATACAATAGATGCTCCAGTCCCTTAATCGTCTCTATGGCTCTTCGATAGACATCCTCCAGTAGCTCCATATGTCTCCACTACTGGGAAGCACAGAACTGGATACAGTGCTCCAGGTATGGCCTCACCAGTGCTGAGTAGAGGGGCAGGATCACCTCCCTCAACCTGCTTGCCACACTCACTCCTCCTCATCATCTGTATTTTCTGCAATGGCACAGTGCTGGGTCATTGTCAACTTGGTGTCCACCAGCTGTTGTTTTGGTATTTTTTGTTGTTTTTTTGTTTTTTCTTTCTGAGAGTATGAAATCAATTTGTTTTACTTTCCTGTTCAAAAGTGTGTAGCCACACTCACTGGTGCAGAGACAGATGGAACTGTAATGAAACTTCTAAATTTAAAGGTTTGAATGACATGTGCAAAAAATACAGACAAAACATATTGCTAAGTGACCATCAGAGAACTTATGATGAGAACACTCCATTAGGAAGTGTCTTAGTCACCCCAATACTGATACAAACACATTTCTCACAGTAATGCCAAAGGCAAATTGCCATTTCTACAAATGCTGGTAGTCAGCTTAAAAAGCACCTGAATGAGTTAATGGGCTTACAACACATACTATTTTGGCGGGGGGAAGTTGTCTCTGATCAGTACGGGCCACCCTTCTTTTTTTTTCTTTTTAAAATCAAATTATGTCCATTTATGTATTAGTAAGACTATCATGACATATCTCAACCAGGGATTTTACATTATTCTAACCATCACAACATATGACCTGAAAGAAACCACCTCTAATACAGCAACACGACCAGTTCAGAAATAGACACTGTCACGAGTATTGCCAAGAATCTGGATAAATTGACAGACAGCTGAGTGCTACAACCAGCATTTTGCTGATAACTCGGAAGCTTCAGCTCTCAGATAGTATATAAGGATTCCCTGGGGAAACCAGCCTGCAGCAAGTATGTCAAGGTGACAAAGTATCACTGCCACACAATCCACTGAAAGATATGTTCTGGCTACCAGGTAAAATATGCTGTGGCTACAAAAAAAACAAGGAGGACAGGCTGTCAGGTGAAGAAGCAACAGAATCTCAAATACCAGGAGATTACAGGAAATATCTCAAATAATTTTTGCCCCCATTTTTTTCTGATTAGATGTTGTAGTGTTTTCTCTCTATTCTCTTTACAAAATACGTTAATTGATTGCAACTGCTTCTAGTGAGATACAGGTAAGATTCATTATTGAATAAACAAATTTTATAAATTGTCCAAAGAGCGAGGACTGAAATTTCTCATCCACACACAAAGATTGTCTTGGGGATACATCTTGTGGGTTTGCAAGTCTTGAAGGTGTAGGTGTAGCTAAACACATCTGTTCCATATTCTTCACAGGTTTCCAAATTCTAGTCTTAGCAAAGAAAACAATGTGAGAAAAGACTAAAACTTTTATTTTCTCCACTAATCCTGCATCTACAGATAAAATACTTTCAAAGACAGAGAACAGTCTCCTCACTGATAAATATAGTAATTTAACAAGAATATCAAGAGATAAAGGGTTAAAACCAGAAAGAAACAATTACTCTCTCTAGAGCTACTGTTATTATAATCTCAACCAGGTCAAATCTTAACTTCATTAACAAAAGAAACTGGAAAAAAATCTTATAAAATCAAGTGACAACTGTAATTTTGAGCTTCTTCAGATTACCAGCATCTCGCACCTAGAAAGCAAAAACGTTGCTCATGACACTCTAAATGCTTTTCTCAATCAGATGTTCTTGTGCTTAGCAGTCGAAGTGCTGCAGGCTGCCAGCTGAGGTTCTTCACTCCCACGTGTTCTCCTACTTCCCTATCAATCAAAAAAGTTTTTCTCCCTGCTTTTGGTGTCTTCCTAACTAGTCTCCCTGGAAAAAAAGGAACACAGCTTACATACACAGTTTTCAATTAATAAGAATGTTTCCTTCCCAATATTCTGTGGTTATGAACAATCATATGACTAGTAAGTCCAAAGAGCAGCTACAGGGCATTAGCAGCTAAAATTGCCAAGTATGTTTCTAGAGAGGGATCTGTACATTTTCATATCTAGAAATACATATATATGGACACACATATACACACATGTTAGTTCATGCAACGGAAGTGCTCATTTTTGCATGAGGGAAGAAGCATGACAGGAGCAACCAGGACGGGAGGGGGAGCCTGAATCACACCCTTCCCAGCTGCTACCAGGCCCATCACAGCAGCCAGCAGCCTACTATAAGCTCATCCCTGTACTGCCTGATGGCGTAGGAGGCTCGAGGGCAGAGGGAGCCCCACAGGCCTTGCAAGGGCAGTGAAGGACCCTGGCCCAGCTACTCCTGGTGACACAGGGGGCCCCAGGGGACCTCACGGCAAGCCAGCACAAAAACCTCCAAAGGCTGGGGTGCACTCTGGGAACAGGGGACAGAAGGAGCTGGTGGGGTGTGAGCAAGGGCCATCAGACCACGTGCCTGGCCGTGACTGCACCAGCCAGCGCAGCCTGTCCTGTCTCCCCTCATTAAACTCGGTTTCTGACAACTTTTCTGGGCAAGGGCTTACTTTAGCGCATACACATGTGCCTGGAGGTCTCAGTGATGGCCCTGCTGTGGGCCACAGCGCCTGCAGTACAGCACCTGCAGCAAGGGTGGGTGCGCCAGTGGGTCAGCAAGCACTAGTGAAGAGCATTCTGGACTAGCTGTCATGTAGGTGAAGCGGCCTGGGAGACAGACATGTCTCTACGGGTGAGAGCACAGGATGTGCTGGCTCTTGGAGGGACAGAGTAAGCACAGAGTAGCCCTGGACAGCAGCTGTAGAGACCATGGTGTTTGGGGCTGTCTGAGAGACCTGTCTCTGTGTGCATGAGAGATTTTCTGTGGGAGGTGATAGGGGGAAGCACAAGGACCTGGGGCCACCATCTTTGTAGCTGTGGGTGAGAGGAAGGGGAAGGGGAGAAGGATCTGCACCAAGGGCTAGAGTGGGGCTGCAGCCTTGAGGACTCAGGCCTCCAAGTGCCAAGAGCTGAGGAGTCTGGGATCCAAGATCAGCTGAGTGTCTAAATCCAGCTGCTGGAGGGATCCTCATTACACATAACTATGTATTTTGCACTAATGGATCTCCATCCTGATAACCAGAGAGAGATCAGGATGAGGCCATTAATGCTTAGGGTATTTGTGTGAGCGCTTCCACTGTGCGGCTCTGTGGGGCTGGCACGTGTATGTGCATATGCGCATTTTGTACATGCTGCGTATGCTCACGTGACTATTGGAAACATGTTCTCAGCCTCCCTGCTGGCTGGATTTGGGGCCATGGAGCTGCAGCAGCCTTGCTGCTATCAGGCTCCTGGATTAGACACATTGGTTATATACAAATGCATATATGTAGCATAGATAGTTTTAAATATGTATCTGCATATATTTCTGTACAGCTACGTATCTATATATATATAGAGACATAAACCTTCATGCATTTACAAAGCTAATACCAAATGCAGTAAAATGTCAAGAACAGTAAATCATGAAAGGCTGCAGAGAAAAAGGTGACTTCCATGATATTTTGTTAGGACTGAATCAAACGCTTAGGATGATGGCGATTTGGCAGGGACCAAAACTGTTCTTCAATGCAATATAAAATTACCACCATCACAGCATCAAACATGTTTTAGGAAAGTACAGATAAAGTTAGTACTGTTCAATTGTATATTATCTGATATTTCATTATCATTAAACATTCAATCTAATTCAAACATCTGCAATGATACGTTGCCTGTCTGAATGATACCCGATTGGCAAATGCAGTGGGTGAGTCCCTTGCTAAACTTCCTAACAGATTTAGCAAAACAAACAGTAATTCATAGCCTACACTTCCACGTGACATTGCTGATGCATACTAAAGTATCTCCAACACGACTGAATTTATGTATCAGGCACAGCACAGTGTACCACTGACATTTGTACCCAGCTTCCTATTGTTTTCTCCAATTGGTTCCAGCCCAGAAATTGCTGTTGAATCTGAAGAAGGCACATAGGAAAATCTAACACAGATTTTTGTTTTTAATCAATCCAGTGTCCTTCTGCATTTTACTAAAAATCTGTTTCTAAACAACTAACACATAATTTTCCACTTTTAAAATTAATCATTACATCAATAGCCAAGCCCTAAATACTCTTAAAATACTGCTTCTCTATCAAAAGATATCCCGGTTGACTGCTACTGCAGTTGGAATAGAGGGTAGATTTGTCTCACATGTTCACGCATGAAAGTGACAAAACAGATGAATCCGCGAGATCAACATAAGTCTGAAAACATAGATTTAAATTCTTTAAAATTCATAAGCTTATTGGTACTAGCAAAAGCTTATGAAGTCAACAGGAGGCTTGGCAGTGCATTGTCTGCACCATGAACATGTGTACTTGTTGAAGAATCATGGTATTTTTAACTTTTTGCCAATTAATGTCATTTTTGTTTATGCTCTCCACAAAAAAACCAAACCAAAACAAACCAAAAACCAAACAAACTACAAATAAAGACATTTGCAAATAAAATGACAGCCATGGTTAACTGGAATAGTACTGAGCCCTTTGCTGTATTTACAAAGAAATGCAAAAAGGTGGTTGGTTTGTTTGTTTTTGTCTGGCAACACAAGCTTTTAATATCTCTAGTCATTCAGACCTTACACTGAGATTTATTAACCTGTCAGACAAAAGCAATTTTACAACATATACAACTGCGGTTCATTTCAGAACATTTATTGCTCTGTAAACAGAAAATCCAGATTTCCCTTAAACAATCTGTCCCTTTTCTTCTCCTTGAAGCAAGACAAGAAGGCATGGTGGAGAAAAAGATTCTAAGTGAAACAGAAATATTCATGAATTTATTTACACAAAGACAGCAAAATGAAAGCAGATTTTTACATTGACTACCTCTATTAAAAAAAAAATAAAAAAATCTTTTGCACCACTAACTTAACACCAAACAAAATGAAACAAGGGCACAAAAATGAGAAAACAGTTTAGCTTAAAAGTGGTCATGATACTGAAAGGAGGATGGTCTCTACCCAGGAAATGATGTAGAACATCCCATACATTTGGGTAATATGAATGAGAGCAGAGAGCGAAACAGAACAGGTAACAGGTCCGTGCTTACTTTGTGTATTTTGTGCTATGTAACTCCCCAATCATGAACTATAGCTAACACAAGTGTCAGGGTTCTGTATGCTCCTCAAATCTTTAAACACAGAACAAAACAACTGCAAGTAAATCTAAGTAAGCGTGGAAGACTATTTAGCTTGTCATTTAAGTTAATTGTATCTGTTCAGCAGAAGCTTGATATAAAATTCTCAAATACGCAAGGACTACATTTGGAAAGTCCATTATTCATTACAACTAGGAAAGAAGAAAACAGAAGTATGATGATGAACTTCAGGAAGTCATGAACACATGGGCCCATTCTGCTGGTTCTTCCCTAGCACTCACACACTTGCCCGTGCTTGGTCTGCTCACCGGCACTGCAGGAGCACGGGTCAGGAGCCTGTGGCTGGTTTCACCCAGTTGCTGGCACCCAGACCCTCATTCACTTCAGCTGCTGGCACTACGAGCACATGGGCATCTGCCTGGTGTCTGACTTCAGTCACTGGCCACACACAGAGACATACATACACAGACCAGATGCCCTTCAGCCAGGAAAAGAGTTAGAAGTGAGATTTGATAAGATTGGACAGACTGGGTGGTAAAGGGGCAGGGCATGGCGAGACAAGGGTATCACCTACTTACACACATTTAGTCCTTTTTATGCCCTTATCCCTTTCTTTCCCTGTAATAAATCCAGTGCAATCCCAAAATGCTCTCCCTCTCTATCCCATACTGTGTGCCACGCTCCAGGCAGCATCCCTCCTCAGTCCAAAAGGGAATTCAGCATTGATTCACCTTGATGGGTCTCATGGCTGGATTATTCACCCTGATGGCTCACCCAGGACCTAGGAAGGCACAGACAGGCTATTCTTCCCTCTGAATCCTTAATTTGAGCACCCATCTGCTTTTGGGACTCTGTGCTCTCTTGGCCTGGTGGAGATGGGCCTCTGATGGGCTGATGGTTCCCGTGCTGGGCCCAGGTATAGCTGGGCAGGGTATGATTTAGGATCCTCTACCTGCCACCACCTCTCTGAGCTCTATCATGGGCCTGCAGAGGAGCTTTTATCATAAAATCTAACAGCTGCATCCTGTGGCAGAACTTCCTTATGATCTATCCAATTTATGCAAGGTTGTGCATCACGTACTGCTTGATTCCTATCATGCAAGACCAGGAATCCAAATAGTTTCTTTCACAGATCTTTATAACTAGGGCCTGGCATACCATATACTATGCTAAATATAGAAATCAACAGGAGAAAAAGATGCTCAAATCAGACATCCTATTTTTTCTCTTTCTTCTTGATGCTGCTATTATTCCAATGTTCAGTCTGATCCTAAAGCAATACAGCACAGCATGTCACAAGCATTATTATGTCTTCATACTGCAGAGTAACTGAAATCCTTTTTATTAAAATACAGCATTCTGTGATGGATTTCTTCATCCTTGGACTGACATTGAGCCTGAAGCTCTTACTAGTAATCACTTTACACAAAGCCAGATCACATACTCAACTCAGACAGAGAAGCTAAGGACTCAATTCACAGGTTTTTAAAAATGGTGTGAAAGCTGGTGAGACTGAATTGTTCCTGCAAAGAATGGATACACTCCAAAATTTCTGAGGAAAACTACACTGAAGGTATTTTCTGAATAATCGACTTGTGGAACATTTTATTCATCCTTCATTAACACTGTCTTATTAAAACAAAATCAGTTCCCTAAAACATCAGAGAAATAAGAAAAAGGTTATTCCACTGAATATTAATCACCTTAAAGAAATTTAAGGCTATGTGCTAACATCACAGCTGTAAAGAACTGTAAATAGTAAGAAATCAGTAAAACAGTCTTCCAGCAGCCTACTCAAAGTAAACCATCATCTTTCAAGCATACTTGCTCTTCAACTGATTGCTAAGATGATAAGAAAAAAAAAAAAAATCAAGTGATAGGAGAAAGGGACAGTAAAAAATTGTCCAAATGCCTTACAATTACTAGTTAATGCAAGACAGAATAGAAGATGGAACTTTGACATCAGTGTTTCTAAAGAAAACCTTTTTGAGAGACACGCCAAAGCCCATATTTGTAGCTTACTCTTCCTTCCACTATCCTCATGAGACTTTAAATTTAGACATGTAGCATCCTAAATGTTTGAAGAGTTTTTGCTGTAATGTTAGTCCTGTCACATCATCTACCAATGCTCTTGAGACAGAATGCTTAGCCTCAAAAGAGTAAATGCTTTTACTATTTCAGTATATACATCATTAACTTATCTACTGTTTCCTCACTCTTCATCTACACTCCCTAAAAAATGTTTGGGAAAAGTGTTATGGAGAAATGAGCTACTTCACACTATTAACTCTTCATAATTTATAATGAAGCTATATAGATTACTTCATGCAGCCACAAATTCAAGTTTTCATTTTCACCTTTAAGGCCCTATATCATCTTACCCACAATTACTGTATGTCTTGCTTTTATTTCCTTCTATTCCCTAGACATCTTCTATCCTTTCACTTAATTGTGTTCTTTATCTCTTTCTCCCACTTTCAGCTGTAGGTCTTATATCATGCTGACCTCTGTGCCTTGTACAATCTCCATGCCTACACTCTTCATCCTTCTTCAGCAGTATCTTTAAAAATACACTCTTTCAGGAATCATTGCAACATTCTCTTCTTCTTCCCCTTCTTACTGCTGAGCTATTAACTGAAATTTGTCTTGCTCAAACCACTTTTGCTCTTTGTTGGACCAGGGCAGCAGAGAATACAGCTGAAAGCTGGCTGACTCACTTCTAATTCTATTAGAAGTTACCTCTCTAACTCTGAGGTAAATTGAGGGATAATAATTGCTTGTCATTTAAAACAGGAACTTGGAACTTTGTTCACTAAAAAAGCTGCAACACTCATTAAATAAATGACAATTGGTGTGTGTGTGTGTGTGTCTAGGGGTCATTAGTTTCTACAAGCTACATCTGTACTTCTCATAGTCTTAGATATTTATATTATATTTCATAGTGCTCTGACAGTTGTTCAGAGAAGGCTTCATGCCTATCATTCAGTCAGTGTACATGGATTTGATGTTTCTTTTCCCCTCAGGTTTTAATGTGTATTTCAATGTAAATACGATGTGCGCAGTAAGCAGCCATGGCACACAAACACCAGGAAACTCAGCATCCCCAGGTCCAGTAACGGTCATAGTATAGTAGAGTCATAGCATTATTCCTGACTCCTAGGACGTCTGACTACAGGACTCCCAGCTTCCCAAACTCCAAACACTTGCTCTACGCAACATAACTCTTTATGGAATGTACTGTATGACCACTATACTAGTTATCAGTATCATTAGAAAATACTATATTTTGAGGAAAACATTAAATTAATTGCGGACACTTTTTGCTGAAGTATAAGGAAAAAATGAATCTTATCAATGAAAATTTTTGGCCTGAAAAGTTAAAAACTCACAACTGAAAGCACTTGTCAAAGGATGTATCATAGCTAATCTTAAAACTGCAAATACATTCTACGTAAGATACATGACAATTACTCGT
Source organism: Baryphthengus martii (assembly GCA_013396935.1). Taxonomy (NCBI): domain Eukaryota; kingdom Metazoa; phylum Chordata; class Aves; order Coraciiformes; family Momotidae; genus Baryphthengus; species Baryphthengus martii. The sequence goes on along the minus strand of VWZK01023464.1, from coordinate 2,027 downwards.
AGAATAAGAGGTTCCGTTGGCATTCCCTTGGGATAACTGCATTATTGAAAGTGGAAAGCAGGAAGATAAGTTACATACTATTCTGCTTTTTGCTCATGGCATTTTTATTTATTTTTTTTTGAGTCTGTACTAGCTCTGAAGTTCAGGACAATAGGCTGCGACCTCTAATGTTTCCACTCTTTTGTCTGAAGCTGCAGGATGCAATAGTGTGTTCTGGAGATGGTCACTGAATGGCTCACTGTGAACGGCTATCTGTTCAGGAGAAAGAGGACAATTTCCTAATGGAGGAAAACATGTTCTGTAACAGAAGGTATTTTCAATAATGGACAAAATCTCATCAGCTAGTCTTTGCTAGTCAGCAAGACCCTGAGGCTTTGAAGCAACTAAACTACAAAGTGAAGGAGTCGCTAACATTAAAAAGTATTTCTCATTACCATGCTACTATTTTAGAAAGTAGTTGTAGATGCATTTTGAAATAATTCTGGTGTTACTCAGGGAATTATTGACTAGCAATCTTTACCACTATACTTGGTAAAATCTGCTGATGACACAAAGTTATGTAGGTTAGCCAGAATAAGAAATCTGTAAGAAACTTGGAGTGACAAGATAGTCTACTGGGCAGTCAAGTCTCAAATAAAATAAAATGTTCAAGAAAGGGAAGCAATACACACTACCTGGAAAAAAATTAATTACATGTACATCTTGTAACATTCAGTTTAAGTACTGGACATCACTGTAGGCAGCATACTGAAAACTCAGAGCTTGGGTACACGTTGTACATATTCATAGATGTATATAATGCTGTCTCATCTGGAATACTCTATGTACTGTATGCCACAGACATTAGTCTATGTTAAAATGTGTTTGATGGGAAGGGTCTGAAGAAATGCAATTAGAATGCTTATGAGCAGAAGACAACCACAACGACCACCCCCTAAAATCCCAAACACAATCCTTTCAGATAGTGAGAGTCTGAACAGACGTAAAGTGTTTTACTTACGGAACAAGAAATAAAAAGGAATGTGATGACTAGTACTTAAAATACTGAGTGGCAAATCAACTACTTCTTACCTTTCTCATTCATAACAAAAAAAAAATCGACATTCAAAGAAGTTAAAAGGTGAGAAATTCAGAACATACGCAAATGATTTACAGAATTAATTGTCCTGAGTAGTCATCAGCATCAAGGAAATCACAAATACTGTGAAAGGGTTACTAAAGTCCTTTATTGTCTTTGCTGTTTCCGTTAAATAAGAGCCTTCAATTACTTAATATGGGAGCAAGAGAATTCAAGTAGACAAATTAACCCTCCCTAGCTAAAATGTGATTATTAAGCCTCTGTTATTAGTTGTCATCAGAGATTGTACCAAGCGAGATGGACACTGAATCTGAGCATGAACAGCAATTCCTGTATTCAGTACTAGTCAAATAAAAAAATTAAAAGTTTTCTTTGATGGAAAAGGAGGACAGCATTTCTACCACTACCTGGAATTGTTTTCTACTTTTAAACAGAGTCACTTCAGTCTTACTGAAGCTTAAGTTGAACCACTTCCTTCTTGGCTTTGAATCATACTATTATTCTAAGATAAAGAGATGCTGGAATGGAAATGTTAAGCATCCTTTTTTTAGCAGACAAAGCTGTCATTTCTTCAGCTTTTGTGTGTGCTACAAGGCCTTTTATCTTTAAACTACCAGTCTATCACAATAATAATAATAAAACCTCAAACATTGCTTTATGGAGTACACTTTGTAATCATCTTGTAAGTGCACTTATTTTGTGATTCCATAATCAGCCTGAGCAAAATGCTTTGCACTGTTCAGACTGTAAATAATTTGTCAGTGTTAATTGATGGTCCTGTGTGTAGGTTTTCTGCAACTGTGCCAAAAACTCAGACTTTTACAAACTCTTTACCACACAACAGAATAAGCAGAACCCTAGCACAAATAACAGCTTGCTGAAAATTACCTAAAACAACATCTCCACAAAGAGCAAGTAACTTACTTAAATAAAAAAAAAAACAACAAAA
>VWZK01023463.1:0-16592 GCA_013396935.1 Baryphthengus martii | reverse complement strand
GAGAGGGCCGATAGGACTCCTGCTCTGTGAGGTTTCCCCTGCGCCTTAAATGGAGTTAGAAACAAATCCACCTGACTGACAAATCAAACTGAAGCATCAGAACTATTGTAAATTCTCACCATAGAAAATGTATTTTTTTAAAAAAATATTATATATGTTGCATATTATATGCATATTTTCATTCTGGAAAACTGAAAGAAAAATATGAGCAAAATTCCTAAAATCCTTTTCTGTCCCCAACAAAATAAGATTGCCCTTGAAATCATTTGCAGAAACAACTTGGTCATGAAAATTAATATTATAAAATACATTAAGAAAGGAATTAAATAGAGCACTAAATTAAAATGAAACTGCAGAGGATATTTAGGAAGATAGAAATAACATTCAAACTGAAATTTACTCAGGACGCTAAGACTGTGTTAAAAGGTAGTCATGGAACATTTTCTTAGGTTTAGGATGATTCATTTTCCCACCATCCCCAGGAAGAGGAATTGACCAGTCCTATTGTAATTAATTAAAAATCAATTCTTATCCATTAATTCGGGTGCCTAGATGTAGTAATATGTTTTCACTATTACGTTCAATAGATAAAATAAAGACCATTCCAAGAGGATGTTATTTAATACGCAAGGTACAAAAAGGAATAGTTGTTCAGTAAACTGTAAATACTCTGAGGCATAAGCTCATTACTTCTGTTGCAATGCAGAAGAACCTCACTAACTCATGCTAATGACTTGGAGATCCACGCTAAATGACTGAAGATTATTATAAGACACTAAGTGAAATAAATGGTAAAACTCTCATGGACTTGCAATTATGGTTTGATTGGTGTCAAGGCAAATGAACAAGAAAAATACCAAAAATAATTAATTGGAAAATATCTACTAGTCATTTATATGTTTTGGATGATCCTTTTGCTTTTTATTTCTTTCTTCCTACAGATCTTAACTGAGAATCATCTGTGTTTTTTTGTTGGGTACAAATTATAGGATATGCAGATTAGTGAAATCTGAACAAGACTTTATTAAGTCTCTAGAGTCAGTAGATTGTGGTGAGCATAGATGAGATGAAACTAGTCTAATTACTCTCTTTTTAAGCATAAACAAGTACAGTACAAAGTAGAAGCAAGTGCAATAGAAAAACTCTATTCATTTCCAAAACAAAATGGCACGTTTATTTTTGAAGTATTTCTTCATCTCATTGCAATTGTTGTTTTATCTCTCTATTTAATAATTAACCATAAACTTAGTAACTATTTTTTCTTCCACAAAAGCATACAGTATCTAATAGATAGATACTGAGGAATAGCTATGTACTCACAGTACTCAGTAAACATTAAAATGCTGACTGTTGCAGGATGTTACTTTCATAGGTTTTTTTGCATGATGATTTTAAATAGAAATTTCCTTCTTTATTTCATTGTCAGTTGTCTTTTTGTGATCAGATGCCACAGGCTAGCAGCAGCATATGTAGCACTACCCTTTTCTGCTCACTTTCCCTATTTTTTCTCATTGTGTTTTTCTTGATACATAAGGAAGAAATAAACAATTTCATATCTTAGTGATTAAAAAAATAATAACCCACAAGGTGTTTTCAAATTTACATTAATAATAAGTACTTCTATGCTCATCTGGAAATATCTACTAAAAATCATGTAACATTGACTTCCTGTAATGATGTTATTTAATTTTGTGTATATTTTTTCCTGATACTCTGTTTGCCGTCTGGATCTGTATTTAAATATTTAAAACTCTATAGAGACTGGAGGTGTTTAAAGGGAAGGAACTAGTTAAAAATAAGTGGAAGAGGACTAATGATGTTGCACAAAGAACCAATAAAATGTACAGAAAAAGACATATGGCTGTTTAGTTACTGGAAAACATCTGAGATTTGTGTCCATTACCTCTGAAAGATGGAAAAATAGTTTTTGCATACAATTTCACAAAAGCAAGGTTGTTTATATGTATTCTGATAAGTACCTTTTTTATATCAGTGGAATTATTTTTCAGGATTCTGAAAAATAACTAACATATAGAATAAGGGATTTCTGAAGACTGCTGTGAGAAGCACCAACTTCTGATTCCAAGCAACAGTTTTGTGGGTTTCTTTTCTAAGTTAAATTAAAGACAAAACAAGTGGACAGTAATGTGGCCGAACATTTTGTTGCAAATCATTCATGTACATAGAAACTCAAATTCTGAAAGGGTTGAGATGCTACTCTACCTAGAGTGTATCTTTGTTTTATCTAAGAATATAAAGCATTAAAGTACCACTTTGGTTCTCTGCATCTAAGAAATCAGACACTGAGATCTCCAAATATACATTTATTACTTTTTGGTACTAGAATATCGAATGTGTCTTATACATTTAACCTTTTTACCAAGCCTTGGAGATTAGTTGTTCCTTTATCGTGCTTAGTTTTACAGGCACACTCCAAATTCCAAGCAAATGGCAAACAAAAGTCTCAACAACAGAAAGCAGGGCACTCTGGAGTGGGGGAATAGAGGCACAGGCTTGCTATGATGTGCTGCAGTATCCAAAAGAGTGGTCTGCAGTGCAGGCCGGCTGCAGGGTGCCTGTCTCAACCACTGGCTTCCATGGCTCTGCTCCACTGGCTTCAATAACAATATCCTAGGGTGGATATCTTTTGCCTTTCCAGTTGGAGAATATTAACATGTTTTTTATTACTATGCATATATTTACAATAAATAATCCTTCTTGAAACAGAGACTTGAGGTTCAAACTTCCAAATGTAATGACTAATTATCGGTTTCTGGTTTTCTGAGTAGTTAGTCCTTAAATAACTTGTGAAGCTTCACCAAAAATGAGTAGGAGAGACTTGTAATGTTACTTAGGAGCCTGATAGCTAGTCCAGCTTTGCACCAGACTTGAATGACCTCAATAAAAGTGATAGCTTTGCCACTAAGTACATTTACATCTCATACAACAAGTCAATTTCGCTGATGTCAGTCATGTAGATGTGGTCTGAAATCAGGTATTTCATTGAAGACAGAATAGGTATCCAACAGCAGTTACCTAAATTCAAGTGTTTACTTACAGTGAGATTCTGTATTCATGTTACAAGGATATTATACTACAAGGTACAGGAATATTTACAAGTCATAGGTAAAGATACATACTTTGATAGGTGCCTCAAACAGTTTTTGATTGCTGCAAAAGATCTTTTGACTTCCCAAACTCATTCCTATCCCTCAGACATCTAATTGTCCTTAAGTATTTAGATAATTTGTCACATCCAAGTAGTATCACATCTATTTTAGTGTTTTCAGCTAAATGCAAAGCTCTTTAACCCTCCCATTTCAAACTATAATCCTCTTCAAATAAAATATCCCATTGCTGACCACGAGTGCTTCCATGTGTTATTTATACTTTTTTTTTGTGCATTCTTTGTTAGATATCTGTTTAATGAACATTGTACATATGAGTATATAAATATGTAAAAATCCTATTGTTGCAGTTTATATGTCCAATTAAAAAATAATCTAAACAATTGTTCAATGTAGCATCTGAGTTACACTGTTTAATTTTGGTGACCTTGTTTTCTCAAATCTAATTTAATGAAGTAGTGTTAATTTATTTTTTGTTCTTGTGTATGTTCTGGCAAGTAGATTTAGGACACTGAAAAAATAGTATATGGATCTAAAGTCCAAGGTAACAGGTAACTAAGATATGGTGTTTAATCCTGTAGTAATCCATGTCAATAGAAGATTTCTCAGTATTTTACAATAAAAATATAATTTACTTTTATATACTGTCTTCTATAAAAGAAAGTCTTGAAACTGAAAACCAATATATAACAATACAGTTCAGAATAAGCTGTGAACAGAGAGGAATAAGGATCTATCAAAGAAGAGGTAAATCATATATTAAGCATTTTGAATGGGTGAAACTGAGTATTACATTGAAATCATTTTATAAAGGTTTATCCCAGGCATGTTGTTTATTTCCATTAGTGTTATTTTGTCTTCTGAATGTTTATCAATCTCATTTAAACAGCAGCTGTCTTTCTCTCATTTTGCCTTACGCTCAGATTCCTCTTTTCAAAAGTTTTGCTTTCTGGTTATCAAAGTACTATTATCAGTTATCATATACATGTGTCACATACACTTCAGCTACCTGGAAATGTTAAAAAAGTGAATAAAACCAAAACAACATAAAAAGTTAATTACTTTCTACTGGTTTTACTTTTTACTTATGTATTAAAGTCAAACGTCTGTTTATTAAATACTAATTTCAATTATAGTTTTTAATTGTGTAACATAAAGTTTATAGTGTTATTTATATCATAGTAATGTAACAAGACAGTATTTTCTACTTTCACAGCACTTAGCCTCCCCACCACCACCACCATTTGAGCCCAAAAGCAAGTAATCTACAAAAAATAACCGAACTCATTAACCTCTTAAGAATAATTATTTCCTCTTTTTTTTTTTTCTTTCTTCACATCAGGGTGTTGAAAGAGTCCAACCTACCCTTTTTAGCTTACAGCCACTAAAATCCTTGAACTTCGAGTCAAATGAAAATATATTCAGCAGTTGGTGATTGCTTACTTCTTTTTCATGTTATAATAATCTTATTTGTAGATGGGAAAGAATGAATTGATTAGATCAAATGGGTTGCAGTATATATTTGTCTGAACACCAGAGCCTAAGCTAAGAAATGCTCCAATGAGGCCTCCAGACATCCTGAAGTAAGGAAAAGGTGCATTGAACTAAACATGGTAACAGAGGAAGCTATAAGCTTGAGGGATGCTTTTGAAGGCTTTCTATACTTGTGGCTATTCTGGCTCCACTTTTTGTTTGAGATGACAATTAATTTTTCAGTTAGCACTGAGCTCAAGAAAAGTTACCTGCTACTCCATGACAAAAAAAACCACTTTTTGACAGTGAGACTTTCAAGTGAAGGCTTGTATATTCAGTAGGTGTTAAAATAAATAGAAATAAAATAAAATATAACCTCTAGTGTCAAATGTACAACAGGCATTCCTTTGTAGTGGATTTCATTAAATGAAATTAAAAAAAAAACAAAACAAAAGCAACAACAACAAAAAACAGTTTGATAAGAAAAATCCATCGGTTATATTAGTCCAAACTGCATTCAGAGGAAGAAAAGACTCAGCTAAGAATGAGACAAAAAAATAGAAAGCAGATCCTACATCCCTGTGTGTTAAAAAAACCCCCCTGCCCTCTTTACCAAATAAATCTTTCTTAAAGGCACATTCTGACAGCCATTCTGACAGAGAAAATGGCCATCAGCAACAACTGGCAGCCAAAGAATGTTGAGCTGCTTTGAGCTGTTCTCAAGAGATATGAATTCTAGTGAACAAATCCTTTTACACTGGCTAAAAAAAGTCCAGGTTTTTACCACCAATCACCATATATTCAGCAAATATCTCTGCTGCAGCATACCTCTGCTGCACAGCCTGGTAGATTCCTTTGAAACACTGCATTTCTGTTGGCTTTCTGTGCTTTAAAAGTTTAGTAAAGGACTGAAGGTGCCTTTTTGGTCTGAATTACTTCTATATAGTGCATACCTACAGATTAAGAAAACTTGAGTTATCCAGTAATTCATGAAAATAATAGAGCCAAATTAAATTGTAATACTTTGTGATATTTCCAAATAAAAGTAGCGTATCAGCTTTTGCTATAGTGTAGCTGGAATAATCGTGAGGATGTGCAGTCTATGGATAGCTGTTTGCAAGCCCAACAAACTGTGACCGTGTAGCCTGATAATAAGTATTTCCACGGCTATTAACAGGCCATAAGCGTCGTATTGAATTTGCAAGACATGAGGACTGAGGCTTGTCAGACTTGCTCTATCTGAACTTTATTTGAACTGCCTTTACAATAATAGTAGCATTTGTTTCACTTTGTTTCACTGTGACAACAATTTATCTATCTGACCAGGTATTTATGGATAATTTATTTTACTTGTGTTTATGTGATACAAGTATAGTTTTATAGAGAGTAACTAGCAGTTATTCTGTACAGAACAAGGTATTTACAACTCTAATGCAATGAGGCAGAGAAATAAAGACAATAGCAGAGGCCTTGGGAATTGAAGACAAAGTGTGTTGCATAGAGGAGTACAGGCATGGCATGATAAGGGATAAGGTACAGACACACTTATTTAAGATTTAAATACATAAATGTGTCCTTTAAAAATATTGTCACTTAGGATTAAGATTCATCAGAGACACTGTAGGGTAGGGCTTTTCAAGAAATGCAATGGCATTCACATTAAACCCAAAATAGAATATTGAAAAGCATCTTGAAACGCTTTGAAAACATAAATGTCTTTTAAGAGAATTGACTAAAAGGAAGGTGAATTCCAAACTGTTTTGGAAAACTTAGTGTGTTACGTCTACATCTCTGCATTACAGATAGGAGATTGAAGAAACTGTAAATTCTTTCTTCTGTACTGTTATCTTAATGCTTCTTTTTGTATCCAAAGTTACAATGAAGGGCAGCTTAGTTTATTTTGCAGTCTTCCTCACTAAATCTTAATTATATGATTTTTTTTCAAAAATACAAAAGCATGATGCAGTAATCTAAAGAGAAAAGCCTTAACAATTACACAGATGACAAGAAGAAAATACCTGACGCAATACAAAACTAATTATTTTTTTAAATGCATAGTGGTTTACATTCAATTTCATAAAAACTATGCAAATAAAATTTGTTTAAAACAGAAAGGGGATTCAAAACCACCAGTAATAGATTAGTTAATAGTAAGTTATTAAATTGAACAAAAGGCAATAAATAATCTAGTTATTGAGAGATTAATTTTGTTCAGATTTCACATAAATGCTTTCAAGTATTTTGTTCCTGTTTTCTTCTCACAACTCTAAAAAAAATAGACTGCATGTACCTTATTTTTGTCAGTACCAAAACTCTCATTACCATTGCAAAAATTTCCTTTTAGTTTCCTGCAATTTCTTTTAAAATTTTTCTGTGCAAACCTGGCTTGTGAGCTTTTTCATTGTAATTCCTTGATGTGGAGTAAAAAACTACAACATACAAGGATGTACAAAACTTTTAAGGAAAATAAAAACATAATTGAGCCCAATTGTCAATAGTCTAAACCAGTCCAACAGCTCTGTTATAACCACTGGCCAAAGAATAATTTGAAATATGCAAAAAGGGTCTGTGGAACTTTGTACAATTGCTATGTGTAGTGCTGTATATCAGTTTTCAAGTTGACAGCCACAAGTAGGATAGTCCAGGTTTTACCATTGTGTTTAAGGGGTATACCCCTACCCCTTAGCATCTTACCTAGGATATTCCCCTAGACATTAGATTTAGCTTCTTATTCACTCTATTGTCTGTTGCTCATATTCGTCTTCCTGACACTCTATAATCTTTTTCCCAGCTGTTTAGCTTTGCCTATCAGTTAAGGATATTCTATAATGTAAATTTTAGGATCTTCTCCTGAAATAAGCTTACTCTGTTCCTATGAAAGAGAAAAGAAAAAAACCCACAACCCCAACTCATTAATGAATAACATACAGACAAGAATTAAATTTTGCAACCAAATACATATTAGAAATAGCTGCTTTGTTTATAGCAGTTCTTTGTTTAAGATCTTATCTTTGTCCTTGCACAGCTATGCTTCTGGAAGCCTTGCAAAAATACAATACAGAAAAATAGTATTTCTTTTATTCTTACATAATGACGGTCTGAATCCATCCACTAGTTATGCTTAATTCTCCTACCATAAAGAAAAATGAGAAAATGTGATCTTTTGTTTTAATCTTATGTTTTAAGAAGTAAATAGTGAAAATATAGTGAATTGAATAGGCAAATCCTGTTTTACTTTAATATTGTTATGGTGCTATTCAATATTTCAGTCCCAAATCAGAGAATGTATGAGACTGGAGATGGCATATTGTTACAAAGCAAATGTCAGTGGATGTATTTTACAAACTTTTAAGGAATTTTGTAAAAAAACCTCTTCATATAATGATTTATCAGTGTATCAAAATAACAAATTATCAGATTTTATGTCAGGGTGCAGAAAACTCATTAGTTCACGAACACCCACAAAATAGCAAGGATACTCATCTTTTCAAATCTCAGTGTGGCAACTGACTACTTTGGAACATTTTCTAAAAGGTGGTAAAGTTAGGTACGTATTTTTGTAAAACCAATGCCTATATGCATCCCTAGGTCCATGAGAATGTTAGAAAAAAAACAAAAGTCTTTTAGTTCCTGCTATATAGTTGACAACAAAAATGGGTTGCAAATATTATTTAAAAATAACAAAATTAAGTTGACACATTTTCCAATAATTCTTTAATACAAAGAAAAAGTTCACCAGGGAACAAGTTCTTACAAGGATGACCGAGTGCAAACAGTCAGCAGAATTCCCTTGCTATAAAGTAAAAGCTACTTATAAATAACATTTAGGTCAAAAAGTTGTCTTTTGCAGGGAGAGTGAAGTATAAGAAGAAAAGAGGTTGTGGTATTTGTACCTGAAACTAGAGCTGTATAAATATAACTTTATTGTTATAATGTTTTTGCGAGGTTGCTTGCCTAGTTATACAGGATAACATTTTTGTGAAGGGCAAGAGAGTGAAATCCCCAAAGACCCTTTTGTTTTCTTCCTTTGGAAAAGAAAATGAAGAATAGAAAATATATGGTTTTCATTTGACAATTCTATGCACATCTATTTACTCTAAACAGACATTAAATGTCTTGATAAAAACATTTTATGTGAATGTTTTTTTTCCTTTGCGCTTGTTAGAATTTTAAAGAATTAACGTTGAATGACTGCTACAAAAGCAGAAGAATTAGAACAGGAGACTGAGTTCTGTGATTGAAAAGAGTAAAAAAGATATCCACACAGGAAAAACTTCAAACAGATTTAACATTTTACAAAATATCCAGAAATTGAATGGAGATTAGTTGGCTATTTTAGTGTTAACTGTCCTATTCTTTCTAAAGAGTTTGTCCCTGAAAAAAAAAAAATCAAAATGTGGTCACCTAGGGCAAAAAGTACCCTCTGGGAGGTTTCCATGGTTTTGATTTAATATGGCACAGCAAAGTAATGATAAATCACATGCATTTTCCATACACCTTCAATGCACCTTCAGCCTGATCTGAAATGCTCAAGCTGTCATACTCTGAGTCCCTTCTGGACAGAGCTGCCAATCATGCTAAACCATGTGAATGGCTTAGTGACACAGACAGATGTTCACCGAAAATGAGACAGAGACCACCGAACTCACTTATTTGTGAATTTAAGTGAATTTGAAGATAAGTCTCCAATGCAAAAGACTAGTTCATTAATCTGGTAGTTTCTTTCAATTGTATAAGACATTTTTGCAAACCAAAAACCTCAACTCCTTACTGTTGCTGCCAAAAAAAAAGAAAGCAAGCACTCTTAGCCCCATTCTAGCTTTCAAACTCTGTATCCTTCTTTACTTTTTTGTGTAAATACAGAAAACAGCCTTTCATACTAAGCTCTGAACTGTATTTCTCAAATCTGTCAGTGGGAGAGAAACAAGACACTAAGCTTTAAATTTAATAGTTTTAACAGAAACTCAGGAAAAGGAAGTACCTTAATGCAAAACCTGAAATACAGGAACACAAGAACTGAACAGCCAAAGAAAGACAAAACTTATTCAGGTGATAAATTTTTACATAGGTCTGATTTTCACTCAAATAAGAAACCCCAAAATGTTCTTGGTAACTATAGTAAGATGAAAAAGCTTAAAAAATGTTTTATCTATGTCTGTGGTAAGGCCGTAGAAATAAAAGGGAAAAAAAAACAGTAGCAGGGATATAAAACTGAGCTAAAATACACAATCACTGTACTTTTAAAAAATATTTTTAGTGAAACCTAGTTCTGCTTCATGTAATAATGCATTTTCTTTGATTGTAAGTGGCATTTGTTTGAGATGACCTTCTGAACTAAACTATTTAGCCCCTAAAACTTATCCAACCATCCTTATCGAGGCTTTTTGGGTTTTATGAGACAGTCTATAAAGCATTCTGCAGAAAAAAGTTCAGATTTTCATACACTGTTTATTAATGATTTTGCTTACTATTTTACAGAGCAAGTAATCTACACCTTCTCTTTCCTGAGACAAAGCTAAAGAAAGAACTGAAATCCAGCAATGGTGAACAGTATCTAGTTTTCAGATAATTCAAAGCATAACACTGAAGCTGAACTAAATCATCTAGGGATGATATTACCTTTCAGGAATATGTCTTGGCTCTTTAAGACTCATGCACAACATATTAACCTCCCTGCAAACTTGCATTTGAGGCTGGAGTGCGTTTGTTCTTTAGGGAAAGGTTAGCTGTTCCTCAGAGACCTAGGAGAATCCATAGGTTTAAATTATCTCCATGTATGTGGAAAGTCAAGCACATAGGAATTAAATAATAATAATAAAAAATAAATTAATTACTCTTTAGCAGATAGTTACTTAAATTAGTGAATTGAAATCAAAAAGGAAAGTCTTCTACATCATTTTCCACCACAGAATTTTTCTTCCACCATCATGAAAGATTGCTAAGACTGAGCTTTCTATCTGAACTACAGGTCTGTACTATACTATTTTTATATGTTGTAGATACAAAGGAGGTTATTGAGTAATTCAGTAATTATAGTGTTAACTCTTATTTCAAAAAGCAAAGAAAAATTAAGAAATTTTGAGAAGTAGTATTTGAACATCTACCTCCCACTGAAGACTTCCAGTCAGTAGCAAGGAATAATTCATCTGTCTATTGTACTGGACTTTTGTGTTTTGAATAGTGTCCAATAATGAGGAGAGACACTTCATGATACAGTCATCATGTTATTTCCACAATGAAAGGAGACATGGACTCCAAATTATCTTCCAATAATCCTTTGAAATTTATGTTAGATGCAGTTATTTGAGAAGAAATGTAATCTGTTAACTTTCTGAATTGTTCTCTAGTGACTGTTAAGATTCTGCTACCTGCTTTAGTTTATCTCAAATAATTATTTATTATGAAATGGAAAAAAAAAACATTTAACTGGGAAAGACTGATAAAGAATCACCTTAGATAATCCTATACATCGGAAATTATTTCAGTAACCTACAGGAAAATGTGAATTTCTGTCTCCTCACATAGAAACTGTCCATTCTCAGATGAATGTTTCAAATTACCAAATTACTGAACACGGAGATGGTGAATGATTACCATTCGTAATTCATGGCTTTTTTTTTTCATCAGCAGTTGCAGATATTCTGAGAATGACAGTAGGTATGTAACCCTAAAAGTGAGGTGGGCAGGATTTCCAAATTTTAGCTCTTCGATTTAGTGACTTCCTGCTGAATACTGAAACACTTCAGTAGTTTTAGTAATAATAATAAAAAAATAAAAAAAAATAAAAAAAAATAAAAATTAGATGCACATTTTGTAAATGTCTGGCTTATCCAAAGCTAAGTGACAACATTTAAGCAAGTGTCAAGCATAGCCCGTTGGTTAAATTATCTTTCTAATTTTTCTTTCAAAATAAATTTTAACTTCAAATATTTAATTTAATTTAATGTTAGTTTAGAAATTAAATTTCAGTCTCAATTTCATTTTTGCTAAAATGTTTAATACACAAAAATTGAAGAATTGATCTTTTCCTCTCTTTTCATTTTGCTAAAGAAATCTCTTTGGATTATGAAATTATTTCTTGCTCGTTTCTACTTAAAACATTCCTCAGTGTTACTCCTTCTCCATATATCCACAAAAGAAACAATTCTTTCTTATATAAGTACTCAGTTTTCTAGAACATAGTGTCAATGATAGCTACAGACAGGGGATAAGCAACAATTTATTTTCAGACACAAATGAAACAATTATTGAAGCAAAAGAGTTATATAATGTATCTGGAAGGAAAGCATTTACATACTTTTATTTCTACAGCAGTCTTCTTTGAAATGGAAACAGTTTTCTAACTTAAAGTAGGTAATTACACACTCCATTAAACAAGTAATTAACAGATTACAATTTAAAAAAAACAAAACAGCTCTTGAAAATGAGCAATTCAGATGTTAAATCCAAAGCACGCTGTTACAATTAGCATAATACTTTTTGAAATGGATTAACAAATACACAATGAAAATTAAAAAAAAAAAGTATCTTTTTTTTTTCTTCATGAAACCATATGCAACAAATACCATTTTGTGAGCCAAACTACACCACAGTATAAGAAGAACATAGTGGAAATACCTTGTGCTCAATTATTTTCAGAAATTAAAAAAATAACCTCTGAAAAACTACCTAAAAACTTTGGAAGATTAACATTACATATGCACCATGTTGGAGCATTTATTATATGAAGAAAAAAAAAAAAAAAGGTCAAATGCTGATTTCTTACAAGCAAATATACTACTTCTCTTAAGTTGAAGACGCATTTGGAATTTTACCTACCGCTATTCTAAATATCAGAAAAAGCTACAATAAGGCAGAAGCACCATCCAATACTTTATGATTCCCTGCCTTGTGTTTATTTTGTACATTTGATGAAGTTTCTCAAAATAGAAGTTAGCATGTCCAGATAGGACAGTGAAAGGCATGAATAGGTTTATGAACTAATTTCTTCAGCTCCTTCACTCCAGCTAGCACACATTTGCCATCTGTCTATTCCACCAGTACAAGATGTGTACTTTTCAGCTGCTGCCTTGAAGTAGTGTTAACTCTGCTTCAAAATTAAGGGAATGGACTTTAGCAGGAGCCAAATCCATTCATCTTTTCATCCTTTTTATGGCTTTCTGTGTTTATTTTTTGAAAATGTGCTAAATATCAACTGCAGACAAAATATGATCCAGGCAATCTAGTTTAACCTCTTTCCAAAGGTGTTTAATTTATCTGTTCTCCTAGATTCTTATTTTATTTTTTTGTCATTTTTCTTCAAGAATGATAAAAATTATTCTAACCTACAGGGAGACTTTCACTATTCAAACATTGTTTTCAAATGTCCTTTCTTTCGTAAAAGGGAAGAATTAGAATAAGTACTAATATGTTTTCATGATTTTTATTAAATTAAAATAATTAATACAGTTGTGGTTTTTTTTTTTTTATCAGAAAGACAGCAGAATAAATAAACAGTAAAGAAGAGCCTGCAAACATAAAACCTTAGGAATATATTTTTAATTAATTCCAAAACACACCAAAAAATTCATGTTCTGTCATTTCCTTTCTTTTGTTTTATTTTCAATGAATTCTTGAATCCAACTACTGGCAACCTAATCCTACTTATTTTATAGGACCTGACAAGCAAAGCCCATGGCAATATGGCTGCACAGGAGCAATGTTTTGTTGAATGCATTAATGTCATGATAAACTGAATTACTCTCTTGTTAATTAAGTTGACCTCTTCTGGTGGTATTGCTAGCCAGGGCAGTAGAGAAATTCAAATATCCTGGAATTACTCTAGGATTAATCTGCATTGAAACAAAACAATTACAAAAAAATAATAAAAATGGTGAAGTATTGCATAATACTGTATCTAGTGCAGCATCTATGACTAAAGATTACAACTCTTACAAAAGGGAATTGTTATTGGGAAAATCCAGTGTGACACCTTAACATGATAGGCTACTCCCACATACAACAAACTGGTTTATTCAACTTTCATTCACCTCATAGTTGTTTTGGTGAAGTATCAGTTTATATGGCTATAGGAAGAGGGGCATGAGAAAGAAGAGCAAAAGTAGTCTTCACTCTGAGAATTAGTGATAACTGTAACTTTTTTCTTTTTCTTTCTTGCTTTTTTTTTTTTTTTTAACATGTCTACTGAGAAATGCCGGTGTCTAACGGGACAATGTTATAAAGATAAGTAAATAATCTTTATACCAATAAAGGTCAATAAGTGATATACTTTATGAAATTAAATTAATAAAGCTCTCATTAGTTTTTTCTTACACACGTCCTTTCCTTCCTTAGCAGTCTTTCTTGGACCACTTTGACTATTTAAATATTATCAGAGATGGTTTTCATTTCAAGATCATGCTTGAAAGTAACTGCAATTGAGAAGTTTGTCTTTTAATTCTTCTAGATATAATCGAATATTACAAAAGAAAAGTGGCAAGATAATGTATTGTATCTCTTTACTCTGTGAAGGAACCATTTTCTACCAAAACTTCAGGAATATTACGACTCAGAAATGCTGAATAGTTGAAACTGATTTCGTAACCAGTTTAAATGCAATAAAGACAAAAATATATATATACATAAATGGCATCAAGAGAAGTTGTTCAATAGACTGAGTTCATGTCATAACATGCCCCAAAAGGCAAACTATTAATAGTTTTGATTTTTTGTTGTTGTTTTAATTCTGCAGATACAGTTCTGGACTTGTTTCATTTGTGTAGCTTTCTTGTTTATTTATGTTCTCCTCAACTAGTACAGAAAAATATTATGTAGTACAGTTAAACTGGTTACATTTTGAGGAAAAAAAATCTTATTCACAAATAATGTTTTTCCAAATACTTGTTTTAATGATACATGAATGACAATCCTTTTCCCAGTTATTTCAGCTGTAGCTTTGCTGGATGTGGAACTTGCTCCTGAAAAGAGATATTTGATCATTAAGTATAGATTCCCCTAAAACTACAACCCATATATCTTCAACAGCAAATAGATGTCCAGAGTTCCTAGTGTTTCTATAGAAAATAAAAAATCAATTTTATTATCTACATTTTCATTTTGATTTGCATCATATTTTTAAAAAAGAAAAAAAATCTTTGCAATAGGACCATTAGACTAGCAAGGAAGTAAATAGTGGCATAAGTGACTGTAATGGTCAGTCTTAGATGTTATAAAGTGATTGCAGGCAAAATTTTAATCTCAAGAAGTGCTGTACACAGCCAGAAATTCTGATCCTCTTTCTATACCTGTCAAAGACCTAATCCCTCTCACTTTCTGTCTGTGGATTATTTTTATGATTAGTCCACTTTTCAATATCATACTTTGCAGTGTAATAAACAGGACTTGTGTGCAAAATCACATCAAGAAACACTAGCTACAGTAGATCATAAAAAGTAATATTTTTAGAACATAAATCAATGGAAATTCACATGACACTGAATTGGGATTTCTTTCACTACTCATTTCCTCTGTGAAAACAAGCTTAAAAATCAAGCCTTGTTACAGATTTCAGTGTAACTCACAGCTTTGGTTCACTTCCTGAGGAAGTAGTTTTGGAAGCTCAGTACATAAAGAGGTTTTGGAGAATGCAACAGTTTTTCTGTTAGAGCAAAAGCAAATAGTTTCTAATAAAGTTAAGTAAGTGAACTAACCTCGTCTTTCACTAAATTTGGAAGAAAAATATGAAAAAAGAAAAATTTACTATTTTTGTTTTGTACGTAGGTTTGTTTTTTTTTTCTACTAGTGCCAGATACTGCAAATTCTCATTAACTTACGTACCAAAAGCATAACTTTGTTTCACAGAATATCCCACCAGAACTTCTATTCCCTGCATTGCACACCAATATGTCTTGTTGCATCTTCCAGTGAGGTTTCAGAATGTCATCTTTGTTAGAGGCAGATATACAATATTACCCTACAAAGAAAGCACAATAAACTTTCACTTTACAAATGTCTGACATCTCTTATTTCTTTCAGTCAAACTGCAGCCTCAGGTGACCTTATCTGAGGTGTCTTGCTTAGAAATAGCCACTTCTTATAATTTCACAACCAATTTTTAGTGTTAATCTAAGCAAAAGTGCTCAGTTAACTGTTAAAAAATTCTACTGGGTAATTTTATAGACGTCTATTAATTTCTATTTAGATCTGTTAGGTGGGCAAACAGCAAGCTGCTCTAGTTCTGCTAACTACCAAGTTGTGGCATAGCTCCCCTGTGCAAACCATAGCTGCCTATTGCAGTAACTGCCTAATCCAGTAACTCTTTAGACTTCTGTAGTAATAGGAAATGTAAGATAAAATGTGAATAAGGAGTACGGGTTACATGACCAGATACTGGGAGAAATATAAACAAAATGTATTGTGCTGGTTTGAGTTAGAATAGAGCAATTCTGTTCAGTGATTTTACTTTTCAGCTCAGTCTCATTTAACTAACTGCACTTTCTGAAGTTAACATGTTTTTGCAGACAGTGTCTGCTTTTAGCAGTGATAATGTCCAATATTTAGAGTTACTATCAAGGACTAATGTGCTTACCAAGGTCAGTGCTAAACCTTGTATACCACATTGCAGGTGCAGAAAGTAAAAGGCTGCACCTGTATGGAGGAGCAGCCAGGACAGGTGATCCTAAACTGGCCAACAGGGTATTGCATTCCATACATATCATATTCGGTATAAAGCTGAGGGATCGCAAGGATCAAGCTCTCTTCTTCAATGGCTGGCATCCAAGGAGGACTCTCTCTGTTCTGCCTTCAATCCCAAGCCATGTGTTCCTGAACCTAGTTCCAGAATTCGGATCCTGAATCCAATTCCTGTCTTCTGGTGAGCCCATCTTGGGACTTCCCCAGTGCTGGCTCCACAGCACCGGAGGTGACAGTGACATAACTGTCATCAGGGGTTGGGTTCGATACTGGTTTTATGTATATTTATATGTATTCCATTTTATTATTATTATTATTATT
>VWZK01023457.1:0-16111 GCA_013396935.1 Baryphthengus martii | reverse complement strand
GTCTGATTACAAAAATCTATATAGGTCATATTAAGACCAGTGAGATTCCAAAAACTAGGATGATGGTTTTATTTATCCAGTAATTTATCCATACATCTGCACAAGTGCAGTTTTTTCCCCTACTTTTACTAGGAGGGCATTGGCAAGTTGATTCTTGCCTTTCCCGTGAACAGTTATTATTGCTGACTAGAATCTGAATATTTGTTGTCACGGTTGGTAAGTTGAATTTTGGTCCTAAGGGGTAAGTACGGTTATCTCCCTCACAGTATTCTCCATCTAAACGTTTCCAAAAGTGAGGCCAAGTATTATTGTCACAATTCCAATTAATAGTATGGATAGCCAGTCTAGGAAGTTCCAACCCCCCTGGACATTTCCCTTTCCTATCTACCCTTTCCGTACTTAACTGCTGGTGTTGGGATTATTTTTCAAACAGATAATTAAAGCAAGAGCCTGACCACTGATAGGCCTGACCACCACCTGAGATGAAAACTGCGCATGCCTTTGAGGCAGAGACTTATGTAAATGATTTCTCGGAAATCTAATGAATATGCTAAACATTTCTTGGAAATACATTGAATATGTATAACTTTTTAACTATATAGGTACCAAAGTTACAGTTCCTGCTGTGCGTATTTGGTGAAGCGAACCCCTATGCACCCGGCACCACAATAAAGAATACCAATTTAATAGCCTCATTGACTATTGAGTGAAATTCATTCAAATCACTGCTTACAAGGTTCAACTGGTCAGTGACAATGTAGAGCCAACCTTAAAGACATGTTTTAATGATCCTTTGATGGTAGTCAGTAAATAACTTTTTCATTGGCTTTTACATTGTCACCTTGATGTAAACTTTAGCTGCATCCTTGTACTTGAATCAAAACTCCACAGGGATTATTCTTAGTGTTTGCCTGAAGCAAGAGTATTTAAAACTGATTAAGTATGATTGCATAAGAGTTTAAACCGTCTCCACCTCCTTCCTCGTTCTTTGATTTATATTCACCAAGTTTTTTCAAGGAGCTGAGATAACGCAAAATAGTTCTACAGAAAGAAAAGTGATTGGTTTAGTTCCTTGAACTAATTCATTGTGGGTTCTGGTGAGTACTGGAAATGGTGTGCTACAGAGAAGGTAGGAATATCTGGAGTTTATTGGGCAGGATTGCCAAAATAAATTGAAGTTACAGAACTATACCATATAAAATGATTCACCATCACCAAAAAAGACTGAGGGAAAACCATCCCATACTACAAAGTTTGAACTTTTTTTTTTCTGCAATTTATATGGTTGGAGGTTGTTCTAACAACTTCTCTCTATATATATAGGAATTTCTTTTGAAATTTCATGTCAGTTCGGCATGCTGACCCACTTTTCTGTTTTACAGTTGGAGTAACTCGAGTTTAACATTACTCTGGAGTAGTGCTAAAACCCTATGCCCTGTTTTGGTTTATATTTCATACTGTGCTTTAGGTATTTTCCTCTGTTCTAATTCATATAAGGAGAAGCTAATAATATAGTGAGTTTTATGAGAATAACTTCAGACTGGTATAACTAGAATGATTGCCTCTCCCTTGCTCAAAATGTCCAGTCTCTTTCCTAACTAATAATCTCAATCCTGTTGTGCTGCCAGAATGAAATAAACACCTATATTGTTTAATCAGCCTTTTGAATGTTAAGCAGTCAATGTCCAATGACTGATGACTGGCAGCTCATTAACTCCCATATAAACTACCTCATGGGAAAAATTAAAGAGATTAAATCAATGAGTTAATGACTTCGTTCCCATTTATTCATTTTTTATTTCAGCTACATAATTCTAATTAAGTTAATTATACTTGCTTTACTTTACTGATCAACAGCCTGCTAGTCTAGGTGCTAGTGAGTGTTAAGTTGAAGCAAGAAACCTTTTTTTGTACATCAGTGCCATGCTAAAAATTGTTTATTTGAATTTGATATAGAACTGGTAGATTAAAAACTGCCTCCACTCTCCTTGGTTCTGCTTATTTCCCCATGGGAAGCCTCCCACACGTAGTTTGGCGGGATAAAACTTTTCTATCCACTGTGAAACTCAGCTGCAGGTGTCCTTGTCCACAGAATGGATTGTTAATCAGGCAACACAATCCTGCTAAGATACAGAGTAGCTTAAGAGTTAGCTCTTGGCCATGGTCCTAGCCGAAAGGCTGCAATGAGCATTTCTCAGTACTTGGGACACAAGTACAATGCAGAGCAGCAACATATGAGTTTCTGCAGCCACTGGCCTGCCAAGCACAGAGTTCCACATGGGTTAGATGATGTGCATACTCCTCTCTGCCTTTTGTTTCCCATTGCCTTGGTCCCCTGCTGTGCTAAAGACATTTGCCTCAAGAAGTCGGTCGTATTTTTCTTTAGCGAGTATGTTAACGCAAACATTCTGGAGCATTTTCCAAAACAGATATCTTACTCTGTAAAACATAAACTGAAATCGAATTATGTGACTTGCACTGAAGCTGTTTTCTATGTTGCCTAAAATAGACCACTGAAGTTAAAAATACATAGACAAGATTGTGTGTTAATTTTACAGTCAAGCAAAGACTGTTTCTTTGTTTAGCTAGTTGGAGAATTCCACAGGCAGGGCACATGTTACGGTAAACCACGGCAAGGCATCAAACACTGAAGACTGCAAGTGCGCAGAAAGTGCAGTTTGTTCAAAAGAGCCCCTGGAGACATAGCAAAATAATACTGATTTACAGGTATGCTTTCTGATAGAAAACTATTAACTAATGTAATCTTCAGCTGATCTCTAAAACTTAAAAATAGCCTGACCTTGTTAAAACTGACCAGAAGTCAACAAGGATAAATTTAGTCAGAAGAATGTATACAAAGAACTACATTATTCTTTAAAAAAATATATCAATGTGACTCTTAAAAGGCCAACTCTGAGGGTTGATTTTGTTGTACTAGTTCTTTAGAAAAAAACAAAATGAGAAATCATTCTATCCTGAAGACTTTTGTTTGTTCTTGCAATTTTCAACCAAATATTTTCTCAAGAAAAGACTCTTTTCTTCTATATGTACGTATATTTCAGATTTTTAACAGAAAAAAAAGGCTTTTCAGACGCCTTTTTAAAGGGCCTAGTACTAGTACAGTTTGATCTTGTCCATGTCCTTGAGTGTTTTTCTTTGTTTCAAATATGCATTGATGTTTCTGTATGGGAATTGTGTCCTCTAATCCTCTCATCTCCCACAGGAAAAAAGACATGATCTAGCAGGCAGAAGGCATTAAACGTAGATGTAATTTTTTTGAGTTCAATGTCAGAAAGACAAGCAAATTTTTATTTATTTTTTTTGGCAGAATCAGGTTTTGCTGGATCAGAATAGGTCACAAGATCTAGCACAGAATAGATGAAATTTAGATTACATCAGTTGATTCTGAATTTTATTTTGTTAACCACAGCAAATCCAAAATGGAAAATAATCCTAAAGTTCTTCTTTAGCTATGGAGAACACATTAAATCACAAAGCGTGATTTCTTTGTAAAGGTTCTTGAAGATCTGAGTTACATTAATGAAGTAATGTTCAGAAAAATATGTTTTCTTTTAAAAAAATCTTAATTTTCTCTCCAGAGTTCTGTTTAAAACAGTAAGTGCTTCAAAATGGGTTAAAATGCACACTAAATCTCCAAAGTTAATACTATTTCTATAGAGGTGTTTCCAGAAGAAGACTTCTGGAGAGATCAATACTGCATTTACTTCTGCTTGAGTAATTTTTGATGAAAGAAATAATGAAATTGCTCCTGAGTAAAGTAGCCAACAATAAGTAAGGATGAGAAGAAAGTAATTGTATATGGCAGTTTGGGTGACACATCTTAGAGTCATTTGTACCGTGTGTTAAACATAGTCAGGTACAAAATGGTAAATAGCAAATAGTGAGTAATGAAGGTAATTTTTACAGAGGCTGTGGGACTGATTCTGAGAACTGCTCAGTTTTCAAAGAGGACAAGCAACTTCAGTACTGTTAATTTGATGCTGTAGGCTAACATGAGATCTCAACAAGTTTGCTTCCATAACATAGTAATTTTGTTTACGGTCTCTCTGTACATCGTTACAAAATGGGTTCTCGTGTATTCAGTGTGTTCCTGCATTTTATGAATACTGAAGAAATAGAATGGTACAGAGATCTGCTGTGTTTGTGGGGGAGCTGAAGTCGGTGTCTGAACATGAGAATCGGGGACTCTGGTTATTCAGGAAGAATAAGTGACTTAATTTTTAAGTAATTGTATAAAGAGAAAAATAATTAAACACCTTCTTATCTGGAGATTAAAGTCATAGGAGGAGATCACCAGAAACTAAAACCAGAACACTTCATATTAAAAGTTAACCTTTCTGAGCATGATTCTCCCTCTAAGTTATCACGGATGGTGTCTAAACAAGGACTTTGGTAGGCATCATCAGGGAGAAGTGAGGCATAATCTGAAAATTGACAGAAGATATTTTTTATGTAAATTAACAGGGGGGAAGCTGCAACACTGTGCTTCAGCCAGAAGTCGAAGAAGGTTTCTGAAATCAGTGGAGGCTGCTTGAGAATAGAGTGTGGTAAGATCACACTGTTACTTCTGATGTTTTTCTCAATGATAGATATTAACTCAAATCATTTCGTTAAATATATGAAATGTATTAGCCTCAGATGTGCAAACAGTACTAGATGTTCTGATTTTTCCTTTTGTCCTTGAACTTCATGTCTGCACATAACTTTGAAATTACTTAAGTAATAAGAAGTAGGATATGTGGAGTGCTGGGATAGAGCCCTGCTGCAAGTATCCCATTAGAAACTTGAGCCGTGGGCAAACTACTGCTGGCATAAAATTCTTATTAGCATATGGTTAGAGATTATTTATGTATAATATTAATAACAAAAAAAGTATGTAATGTTTGAATTTGAGCTTTAAATGAAAACATACTCCACAAAAAGTAATTTGCAGTGTTTAAAATTAAATAATGTAGCTGCTCCGCAGTATAAGTGTTGGAATAAACCACTTCCATGTTAGCAAATACCCACTAGATTTTGTGTTTAATGAGAAGAGACACGGTGTTGAAAGGAAAGACTTCAGAGGAAACACTTGCAAAAACACTTCAGACTTTGTTGAGAAGCAAATTTAGGTTCAAGTCCACTTAAAAAGAATGTTTGCAAGTCAATTTTATTTAACACCCTGTGACTTTGAACTGAATCTGTTATTTTGCTATTTGTTGTGGGTTTTTTCTCTTTCAGCTAGACATAGTGCTACATCTATGTATGTAGGTAATTTCTTTTCAAGTATTTTCCTCAGATTTGTGGAATAAAGTTGGAAAAGCAGACCCTGAAAAAACATCTGGAAACTTTGTATTTCTTTAGAAACTAAAAAAAAAAGTAGTTTTTTTTTTCTTTACGATAATCTTTTCTCAAAAGAGCTCTCTGTGTTTGCTTAGCTTTTTCATTTTGATGTGACTGTTTATGAGATGTGAATGGTTTTTATAAGAATTTTATTCCTTGAATAGAAAAAACAACCTGAGTTTGTAACTGGAAACTGTATATGTGAGAAACAAAATATGTCAGTAAAAAAAAAAAAAAAAAAAAGGCATTTGCTTTTAAAATTGAATAACGTTTTTGAAGCAGCTGAAATAATGAATTGACAAACATCTGGGCTAAAGCCAGTCTTTGTAAGACAATACCAAAATATAATTTTATAAATCTGAGAACCACAAAACCAAGGGTGTTTTAGACACAGTGACAGAAAGCCAGGCTGCTAATAAAAAACATACTGCATACAGATCTGAGAACAGTGCCCCAAATTACTAACACACAGCAATGCACAGAGTTGGATTGCAACATTTTTCTTCATTTCATAAACTTGTGCAGATTTCAGCAGACGTTTAACTTTTCTCCAGCATTGATATGTACAGTTATAAATCACCTGATATTTTTGGGTTTTTTCAAAGTTTCATACAAAATTTCTTTTTCCAAATGATGGGTTGAGTTCCCAAGTCATCTACTAATGTTGGAGAATGGGACATCTGCATCACGTAGCTGTGTGGAAGCAATGTAAGAAAGCAGAACGTGTAATTATAAAGTCTATATTAAAGGGGAGACTGAGAGAAAAAGACACAGGCAGCTATGCACTGGTCACAGTAATTTAGAAAATATGCAGAATTTTAGAACAATTCTTTTGAGGTAAAGACAAACACAGAAATAAAGGGAGAACAGAATGAAATGCTGAAGTAGTATAGCTAGACTAATCTGATACCTGTCTACCTAGAAGTGCAGTAAATCTCACCTAACCTCAGTAAAGTATATCTTTTGTTGATACATGAGAAACTATGAGATTGAAAAATGGTATTTAGAAGAGGATTGGTAGGGCTGTATCTCAGTAGGTAGTAACACTAGCAGTGAAAGGAAAGCTCCTGTATAGAAGAGTTAACCCTCAGAGTGAGTGTTGGATCTGAGTCTTTAGTATGTGTTTTAATCACCTGGACACAGAAGCTAGGAATATGGTGATGACAGTTCCCTGTTATGTAAAGTTCACGCTTGGTATCAGGAACTAGGTGACCTTGAGAACTACAGTAATGTAAACAGGATGAAATTCGGTAGTTACAAAATGCAAATCTAATAGAATGGAACACAAGGACTGAAAGTGGATTAAGAAGAAAAAATACTGTTTCAGCTAGAAGCTCGTTGGTTGGAAACACAGTCACATTGCTTTGGCAAGGAACTTTGGCCTGCCTTAGTTGAATTATATCTAACAGAATTAGAGGAGTGTTAATCATGTTATGCAACGTTCTGGTGAACACATCAAAGTAATTTCTGAATTTCTACTCATTCATATTTAGGAAACGTGAACTACAATTGGAGCAGATGCAAAGAAAGGCTCTATTCTTGCTGTTCTAGTAGCCACTCTTACAAGAAGATACCTCAAAAATAATGTGTTCACTCTAGCAGAAAGTCTGAGAAGGATTAAAATCATAGAATCAGAGAATGGTTTGGATTAGAAGGGGCCTTTAAACATCACCAAGTTTCAACCACCTCTACCATGTGCAGCGGCATCAAAGCCCCATCCAAATGTCTGCTTGTCTGAGAGGGAATATTGTATCTCTCCATAACATTTTGTACAGTGGAGGAAGAATGCCAAGAGATGGTTGTAACACTAATGACAGAGAGGAAAAGAAAATGCAAAATTCTTTGGACTATCTGAGCCACAAGAACAAGTAAATGTAAAATAGAGAATAAACTTTACTGGGAAATTGGAAGACAATTCTTTTCCATTAGAACAATCGAAGTTTGGATCACCTCCCAATAAGAACAGTCAGAGCCAAAGAAGTAGCTACTTTTAAAATGGATCGTGATTAGTTCATTAGCAGGCTTATGCAATATGGTTATTCATAATAGCAAGTGGCTTGGCTGAATCAGGTGGTTTCTTCCGGCCTCTGCTATCCGTTGTTGGCTCTGTGAGAATGGATGCGTAGAGAAGTCTGTGTATGACAGATCATTGATGCATATTACAGATCTGCCTTAACTCAAAAATGGTCTTTTGAAGACTGAACCGTAATGCTACTGTCAGCTCAGAATTGCCTGGTTCACCTATTACTTCAGTTGTCTGCAGAACATATTTTCATTCCAGGTCTAGGCAGTGGGCAGAGCTGGTTCATGTATGCAGAGGTATTAGATTTTCTCACTTTTCAGCTTTTGACATATCGGTGAAGACTATAAAAGGCTCAACTATGTCTTTGTGAAGCTAAGGTGCTGGCTGTGGTGGGAAGGAAGCGCTTCATAGCAGCTGGGGAGGCTGTCATCCCCTCGAGCACTGTGGTTATGATGATTGGGCAGCACCGGCAGGACAGGTCTGGCTGGTGCTCCCACAGCTCTCCTGGCTGGCTTTCCCAGCATGTGCAAGCGAATCGAGTTCCTTGGGAAAACGTGGGAGGAAAGGGAAAAGACAAAGGAGTATAAACCCACCTTTCAGATGCCTCTTCACAGTCACTGTTGCCCATGTTAGCGGTAACTGAGTCTATAGAGCCCTGTTTTGTTGACCTCTTGCTTAGATTAGTACAGGTTACTGCATTGGTAAGTAGGGCAATTGCCTTAAAATTGTGCTTTTCTTTCTATGCACTATTGCTTTTATTTTCCCACATCTATAACCCCTGCTAAAGGTTTTGGGAGCTTTGCTTAGGGAACATGCATGTTTAGCTGCAAAACTAAATACAGTAATGTGAAGGGGAGGTGCTGTATGTATTCCTGTCATCCAGCTGTGCAATCAAAATAGGCTTTTCACATTATTCTCTTAGTTTCTTACCTCATTTTTTTATCAGGCATCCAGTAACATTCCTGACTGTGTCCAACACCGTGGAAATCTGCAGTGTTCACTCAAGTGGGAGCAGTAATTGCATAAACACTTCTGGTGTTTATGCACTTGCCACAGGCCTCTTGGAGCCCTTATGTAATAATTTTCTTCAATAAAGAAAATACCATAAGCATTAATCATCAAAATGTAGTGAGATCCTATAATTTGGTGGCCCAGGCATCTTGCTTGGATTCTGCAGAGAACAATTTGCAATTTTTCAGCATTCACAAGTTCAGGAAGGGTTGGGCTGAGTAAGTGTATTGCGTCTGGCTGGGATGGAGTTAACTTTGCTCAAAGCAGCCCTCATAGTGCTGTGATTTGGACTTGTAGTTAGAAAAGTGTTGATAACTCTCCGGTGTTTTGGCTACTTCTGAGCAGTGCTGGCACAGCATTAAGGCTGTCTCTCCAACATCCCGCCTCCAAAGGCTAGTAAGCTGGGGATGGGCAAGATGCTTGGAGAGAGCATAGCCAGAACAGATGAACCAAGCTGACCAGAAGGCTATTCCATACCATATAATACCTGCTAAGCAATGAAACCTAAGAGAAAGGAGGAGAGGAGAAGGGTAGTAGTTATTAAGGCATTTGTCTTCTGGTGCAACCTTCTGGAGGATCTACTTCCCAGGAGTTGGATGGACATTGCCTATTGACTGAAAGTAGAGAATTAATTTTTTTTTTCCTTTCTCCCATGTGCAGCCTTTGCTTTTTATTTACTAAACTACTAAAGCTACTGTCTTATTTAACTAGAAAATCTAATGACATGTACATTTATGCGTATTAATCAAGGAGCGGAACAATTTTCTCTCCGTCTTTAGTCTCCCTTCATAAAGTTTTAGGGAAACATACCATAGCACAACTTAATTTTACAGTGATCAGTCGCACAACTGGCTACAATTTTTTAATACTAGGTTTGATGATGTAGCTGACTTAAGCTAGTGAATGCTTCTGTAAAACAGGAGGTCCTCTTCACTCAGTTCTGCCTGTGCTCCTTTATTTCTATGTACCAATGAACACTACCTCCTTTGCACTATCTTTGACGTTCATTGGACATCTTATGAAGTTGATTTAACTTGCTAACCTGACAGAAGCTTTTGTCAGCATAGTTGTTTGTCTATTTGGATCTCAGGTGGCACATGGAGAAGTGGGAGCACATGTCAAGGACCAAAGACCTTGAGGGAAGTGAGACCTCTTCAGTTCAATGATCTGCTCAGTCATATTGTCAAAATGCCACAGCTACAGTCTCAGACACATGATATGATGCCTGGCAAGAAACTAGGTAGAGACAAAAGTTTGTGATGATGTCAGATATGTGTGTTTGTAATTTGTACAAACGCTCAGCCTCATAGTGCCTGAATAAGCCTAGTGACGTAGCCAGGTTCAGCCATGAGCCCAGACGTCCAGCCAAGTCGATAGAAGTAAGGCAGGCTGGCGAGTAGGCCAGGAGCTCAAGTTCAAGGCTCAGAGTCAGCAGCCAGATAAGTGGGGTGCCTAGCCCAGCACAGGCGTGGCTGCAACACTGCTGCAGCATAGCTCAGGTGCGGGCCACGTATAAGACCCTCAGCTTAAAAGCCACTGCAGAGCAAAATAGGGGAGAGTGCCCAATGAGGCTTCTCAGAAGAGCTTTCTGGAAGAGGTATCTTCAAAGCTAGACACTCGCACCATTGCTGACGCTGACGCTGAGCTCAGTTAACCAAACCCCCAGCCAGGGGAAAGGTCAACGAGGTTTGCTCAGAGCTCTAGCAGCTTTATAAAGTCGTACATTAGCTCAGAGGTGGAACTGTAGTGAAGTAATGAGTGTTTTGATGGGAGGCAGAGAGGGAGCGTACAGAAGTTATCTTCCAGTGCCTACAATATCTCATTTTAATGTTCTCCGTAGTATTGATAGACAGTCAAGTAGTACAGTAGCTCTAAACACCATTTGCTCTCTCTAGAAACAAGAATTTGGTGTGTTTGGAGAAGTATAGACATTTTCTTATGGTTGGATTTACACAGTGCATAGAGACCATACATTTGTTGTATCTCATTTCACACAATAAATGGAAAATTCCCATAGATACACTAGGCTGTGCATTCACAGTCGGAAATCTTGTGCTCTGCATTGTATCAGCTGCGAATGGGAAAGCTAGACTATAGGATCCTGGATCTTCCCTTTCACGTGTTTGTTAACCAGTCATAAACAAACAGAACACAATATATAGCCATTCATATGGGACTGTTTTTCTAATTCAGTCTCATAAAGCCTTTAAAAAATCACTTGTATGAACAAGAAAAGACATATCTTTAATAAATTCTGGTTCTATCCTTCACTCAATTAGCATATACAGGACAACGACATGATTACTGAATGATGAATAGTGAATGTATTGTGACATTTAAAGACAAATCTTGTCTAAAACCAGCTTACATTTAAAATGTTCTGGCCTTAACTAGAAAAACGTACTTGTCATCATAATACAGTGGAATTATTCTCTTAAGTAAATTGCAATAATATACTGAGTCTTTTGAAATGTCTTCAGGCGATCAGAGCTCTCTTCTGACTTAGTTTTACAGACAATTTTATTATATTTATTCTACTTTAACATATTAAAACTATATTTGGTCTGCATCAGTTAAGAACAAAGTTTTAAAATCTCATTGTCATCACTTAGTAAATAATTATATGGCTGTCCATCAGCAGTCTTGACCTAGTCTTACAAAATATCACTGATGCAATTGTTCCTTCAAGCTGTCTGCTGTCCTGAGTTCAATAAGATTGTTTCCAGAACAATGTTCTGTTCCAGTATCCTGCAGGTCAGTCAAGGCTAGATTATTATGGAAGAATAAAAAGGTTGTGCTTGAGTCATTCTTAGCGGTGTACATGTGTAGGTGATTAATCTTTTTCAGTATAGTTAGAAAAAAACCTGATGTTTTTGTTACATGACAATAAAATAAAAATATGTCTTTAAGGAAGAAACATTCTGAAGGCTTTATATTTTTTTAAATTTATAAAATGTGTGTCAATTAGACATAAGTAGAAATAGTATGTAAATGTGTAGTTTAAAGGAACTCCTTTCTCTCTATATTTTGTCGTACAAACTGGGATCTTATTGCTTTAGTCACTCTGTTGTGTTTTAAGATTATGTCACTTGCAGGAGGTAGAATAGTGAAACTAGATTAATAGTGGTTGTTTTAAATTGATCAGGCAGTTTAAATTAAATTTAAAACATAGGATCTCTTTTATGTTATGCCTCTAAAGATGAAAACATATTTATCTCTTCAAATTCACCATTCCTGTGCATAAGATTTGAATGTATGGACAAAGGTAGCTTTTGATATGCCTAGTTTTCTAATACTCCTGCTTATGCAAAACTTAAATTTACAAGACCGCCTGAATGTGGTGAAGATGTCTGCCCTGATTTCCATAGGAATAACTTTAATTGGAGGTAAGCTGACCTGTGTTTTTCTGCAGTCTTCACTCTGTTCATATTCCCCCTCATGTATCATTTGAAGGATTTTGATCATTGCCTTTCATTGTCTAACTCAACTCATTCCAGTCTACAGTGATGCAATAACTTCTCACTTCGAAGTACAAAGTCTTTGATTTTGCTTCTGTCAGGATAGAAAACTTCAAAGTGTGAAACATCTTTCGTAATCTTTATGTACTCTTTCAGATAAAGCTAATCTCTATGGGGATCTGGAACAGCATGATCAAGAGCACATTTATTCTGTATTACATTAGTAACAAGAAAAAGGCCTTTTCCAAAATTAAAAAAAAAAAAAGCTTTTTATAAAGCAGTTGCGAATACTTGCTGATTGCATCTATCTTCTAAATTCACAATCAGATTTGACATGAGCGTATCAGTAGCAGCACTTGTCATGTCTGCAACTGTTCCTCTTTTCTGTGTGTAAGTACGAGGTGTCCCAGTTTCCAATTTTAGTGTCAGGAAAAGAGGGTGATACATAGAGGAATGCTGAACAATGATGTAAGAAGAATGTCATGATTTTATGAATACTTCATATGCTTAGCCCATGAAATGCAGTTATTACAGATTGGGTATTGGGAGTGTGCATTCATCAAGCTTTACAGGGACTGTGAGAAGGGTAAACCTGAAGACCATTCAGTATCTTCTGAAATTAACATCTTCCAACCAAGTGTTTGAGGATCATGCTCGGTTTATAGTAATGGATTTCCAGGATTCTGTCACAGTAACATAGTTGGATAGTCAACTCTGGGAATGAAATAAGAAAAAAAGAGCGCTAAAAAAACACCAACCCTCTTTTGGATTAAGAAATGGGGAGAGTGTACTTGTCATGCAGTGTTCACACTGGAACAGTCTCAGGTCCTGGGGAGGGATCTGAAAGCAGCTGAGGCCTTCCCTGACTCTCAGGAAATGATGGGGCTTAGAGAACGCAACTGTGTAGAGGGACTTTTTAGTATGGGACAATCCAAGAGATAATGCATTCCTGTAAAAAAACTGTCTAGTCATGGCTCACCAAAACCATTGCCTTTTACGGGATGCAGACACTGGCTCAATGTCTAAGCGGAAGAGCTGAAGCCTTGGAAATACTTAATAACCTTTCCCTTGAAATCAAAGCCTCTTCCTGTACTAGAGCAAACTGTTTTTGTTAACCCAATAACATTGTTTTTGTTTTTGTTTTGTTAACACTCTGTTGGTTTTGTTAACCCAGGCTGCTATTTACCAGTTTTGATATAGTTGCTTAGTTTTGATATGTATTCATTTTGGAAGAGTGCTTTGATAATTACATTTACTATTTGCTATCCCAGTAGCTCAGAACTTGAATTTTTTTATTAAATTCTTCCCCTATGAAAATCTCCTTAGTAATCACTACTGCATGTCTTTGAAAAAAAATGCTATGCCTATGTTGTGTACTCCAGAAAGTAAATTAGGCACCAGTTTCCCTAAGGAGATGATTATTCCACCGGGTCAAGAACCTGATCCTTGTATTTGGTAACAAATACATTGGTTCCAAACTCCCAGGCCAGAGTTTATGTATTCCCCTCTCTGATGCCTGACCTCCCAGTGGTGAGTTAAATGTTATTGAGACAACTACTTCATCATTTGGGATCTAAGCTTTATAGAAATGCTTACGCACCCCCGGAGTTCATCTGCTCTGTCCAGACAGGATGAGGAGCTTTAGACATGTCATGATTTAACCCCAGCTGGCAACTAAGCACCACCGAGGTGCTTGTTGACTCCCCCACATGTGGGATAGGGGAGAGAATTGGAAGAGTAAAAGTGAGAACACTCCTGAGCCAGCCAGCTAGAACAGACTTTGCTGCCCTCACATCAGAAATACTAGGAAACATATTGGGTGTAGGTGTCAAGGTGTCAGCCTCAGGGGGCTGCAGGGGTGGCCTCTATGAGAAGAGATCAGGGGCTGTCTTGTGCCAAAAAAACCTGGTTCTGAGTGTCTCCACAACAGACCTGCCATAGGACACAGCTGAGCCCATCAGCAAAGCTGGTGACACCTCTGTGAAAACATATTTGAAAAAGGGTGAAACATAAAACATTGCATGACGATGTGAGGAGTGAGGAAACAAAGTGTGAGAAACAACAGTGTGAGAGTTGGAGAGGAAGGGAGGAGGTGCTTCAGACATCAGAGCAGGTATTCCCTTGCAGCTCCTGGTAGAGATCACGGTGGGGCAGATATCCACACTGCAGCCAATGGAGAACCCCATGCTGGAGAAGGTTGATATCTCCTGAAGGAATTGCAATCTGTGGAGGAGCCCACACAGAAGCAGATTCTCCCGGCAGGAACTGTGGCCTTTGGAGGACTCACATAGGAGCAGACTTTTTCCTGAAGGACTGTAGTCTATGGAGAGGACCCATGCTGGGGCAGTTCATGAGGGTCTGCAGCCCAAGGGAAGGACCCGTGCTGGAGCAGTGGAATAGTATAGGAAAAACCCACGAGGAGAAAGGAGTGGCACAGATGAACTAATGGATACTGACCATAATCCCCTACTCGCCAGTTCCCCCTGGATCACTTTGATAATGAGGAGTAGAGGAGTCAGGAAGGAAGCAGTGAAGTTGAGCCTGGGAAAAAGGGGTGTGGGGAAAAGATGTTGTTTTAATTTTGTCCTTGCTTCTTGTCACCATCCAAAACTATTTAATTAAAATACTTTTGCCCAGGTTGAGTCTGAGATGGTAATTGGTAGATGATACCCCTGTCCTTATCAACATACAAGTGTTTTTCATCTTATTTTTGCCTCCTGTCTTGTTGAAGCGGGGAGTAAGAGTGGCTGGTGGGTGTTTGGCAGCTGACCAAGGTCAAAGGTCAAGCTGACCAAGGCCTTTTTATGATAAACAAGAGGACTTGCTTGGATTTGACACTGGTGTTTAGGTAGCCTTAATTTGTGTACTAGCTCAGAAAATGCTCTGCCCAAGACACAATCTAATGGGGCACGCAGGACATTCAACTGTACTGAAATGAGATTTTTCCTCCAATAGCTTGTACCAGAAGGGGGTTTTCTCTTTTTTTTTAATTCTCTTTTTTTCTTTTTTTAACTAAAAGTCTTTTTTATTACTCTCCAGACTTTTTCTGCTTGCACATTGCTTTTCTGTCAAGGGCAAATGAGCAGCTTCCATAGATTTGACACTTGGTAGAGACCCGAGAACATCCGTATTTCCCCTTTCTCGGTCCTTGTGTAACTCAGTCCGGCTGCCCTGTACCTTCTTCCTCTGCTATTTCTAGCATATACAGTTGGTGCTGCCCTATCTTCTATAGGATGCTGCAGGCCTGCCTTTAATTCAGCTCTTGATGCACTCATCCAAAGCCTGGACTGAATTTGCCAGGCAATATGATAATAGTGTTTGAGTGAAGAGATTATGCCTGCAGCCTGGAATACTTTACAAGAAAATATGGCATGATATGACAGGGTCCCTGGCCTCTATCTGAAATAATTCTTTGGAAAAACCATGGGGCAAGGCTGCCAGTCCTTGTTGATCTAATGAGCCTCCTGCATTTGGCCAGAGCATCTCTGACAGCCTTGCATGTATCTGCTTGCTAACACATGTAGTTTTCCATAGAGGCACAAAGAACATTCAGCAAGCAGAGGTTTCACTATGAGAGCTCGGCTAGGTATGGCATTGAGCTTCTGTCCTGTTTCAGGACTGTGTCACATCCTTCCTGGCATTCTTAGGGACTCCTTCTAGAGCCATGTTCTTGGGATCTTTGTCACCTGTATTAGGTGATAATGAAACAGACTCGGTAGAATGCTGCTCCCTTTCATGGCTGGCTGAATTTTGTCAGAGAGATCCTTCCAGAGAGAAGGGGATTTCTTTGTATGTGGGCCAACTACTAGGCTGGATGGAGGCCAGTAAGCTCAATAGTGTCAATATTCCTTGCCAGAAGAAGGAAGGGGTGTCCAAGCTGGATGGATTTAGCCGCTGATTGTATCTCATTGTTTCTGAATTGTAAACCTAGATGAATTGATTTTGATAGAACAGTGGTGTACCATGATAAAAAGATACCAGTGGCTGTGTGAATAGAAATTTCACCACTACCCTCTGAAGAGGGATCTACGGTGTATCTTGAAGGCCCTTTTTATTATTCTTCATCACATTTATGGTGATGAATTCGTGCACAGTTACAGGGACCTCTAACAAGAGTTCTTCCTCCCCACTCCTCTTCCAGCTTTTCCTGCCCTCAGATTTGTGACTGTCGTAATTTCTTTGCTTTTGTTTTACTCTTGTGTCGAGTCTATTTGTGACATGTAGGTAGTGATGTCCATGTAGTAGGTGGCACTGTCAGCAAGTTTGCTGATGATAC
>VWZK01023444.1:0-14433 GCA_013396935.1 Baryphthengus martii | reverse complement strand
GGGCGCACAAAATCTAAGCGGTAGCGATGGCGTTGCATTGCGCGAGGGACTATTTCCTGGTCAGGCTCGGGGATCTTTAAAGTTAATTATTACCCTGCACATCACAGTTGCTTCCTGTGATATCCAACGTGTTTAGTAAAGAAGGTATTCTCAGAAATTGTTCAGCAATTGCTTTGCTTTAATTGCCTACCAGGCTTATACTTTTCTTATGTATTAGTTTGCTTAACTGTGGCAGTTTCACATCTTACCCGTCACTGCTACAGTGGTTGTTCACTGTACATTTGGATCTGCCTGCTAAATTCATCAATGGAAGAGTTTGCAGTTATTTTTAATTTACTTTCGACTGTCAGAGTTCTTTAAACGTCTATCATACAAATGACTGCTGAGCCACTAGAAGATGCAGGAAGCCCAGTTTATATGCTCAAGCATTGAAATGAACGTTCAGGTATTTTTAAAAGCTTTGTGTGGTATTCAGTTATTGAAATTGGCTTTGACAAGTGAAAAAATCCCAGGTTTTATGTAACGTATCAGTTAACTCAAAGCACCCAAGCAACTACAGGGAGTATCTTGTGGCATGTGTTAGAGTGAGTAAAGCTGTGTAACGCTACAATGGCAATAAATACTTTGAGTCTCATTTCAATGTCCTTCCATATATACATATCCAGTTTAAGTTGATGGTAATTCAGAACAAATGGAAAAATCTATCTTAATAAATATATATTGTGCCAGAAATGACAAGGCTATATAATTCAGCGTTCATTTCAGACAGACTCTCTTAAAATACAGACTTACAAAGAACCATTATTGTCACGTACCTCCAGAGTTTGATTTTGCAGCAGTGCTAGTATATGTTGTGAGTTTTAGCTCATATTGTTCAAATCTAAAGTAAGAATCCATATATTAGAGTTTACTGCATCTTGTTTTAAGCAAGCCTCCATTCTGTCTGTAATTGGCCTTTGTAAGTATTCCATAATAAATGTGGGTATCGAAGGACTGAAGTTTCCAGAGCAGTCACATTTCTCTTATAATTCCTTGGTTTTGTTTCTCATTCTTCCTACATTTCCTTTGGGTGAGCTTTATTGTTTTGCATGTTTTGTTAGATGAGAGCAAAATAACGCTTTCCTGTGACAGTTAAGCTCACAGGGCTGAGTACTTTTCATTTATTAAATATCTCCAAACGCATGTAGCCAAAAAACGTTTTGTTTCTCAGGGCATCAAGTTGTCAGCAGAGGTCAAACCATTTGTTCCAAAACATGCGGCGGTAACTGTGGCATGGTCAGAACCCGCAGAAGCATGTGTCTTTCCTAGGTACTTAACTACATGCTACCCATTTGTTCAGGAACCATCTTTGGATAAGTATGTATATTTTCTGAATCTTATTTCTTGGGGGATTTTAACCTTCTGGTTTTGGACATTGAATACTCTTATGAAGTCAGAGCCCTGATACATTGATAGTCTATAACTATAGAGATACTTATATATATACACTTA
The DNA here is from genome assembly GCA_013396935.1 of Baryphthengus martii. Classification (NCBI taxonomy): domain Eukaryota; kingdom Metazoa; phylum Chordata; class Aves; order Coraciiformes; family Momotidae; genus Baryphthengus; species Baryphthengus martii. Next base: position 12,942 of record VWZK01023444.1, on the reverse strand, counting down.
AATACTTATATATAGGAAACACTTGTGGGTTATCTTCAGGATTTGAGTTTTTGCGTTTATGTTCTTAGGGCACATGTCTTGAACCTTGTCCCTTGCTCCCAAGGGCCTGTCTGATTACAGAGCATTAAGGAGGATTTGTTGGTCTGTAATGATTGATATGGCTTATTTGTGCTTTGGAAGGAGCTGAATCCAGTCCTTGGGTGAAAGAATGATCATGTTATGACAAGGCTGGGGTAAATGTATAAAAGCAAGAGGAGGATCCTTGAAGAAAGTTTCTTACGCTGTAAAACTGGGGACTCTGTGCCTGGATCTTCTCTCCACAACCTCTGCATACCCAGAAAGGCAGTTTTAGTAAAAATGCTGCAAATTTCTAACAGATTTTTTCCTGGTAAGACCTGGAAAAAAAACCTTTTTGGTAAACTTAAAAAAAGTATTGTTAACCTCAGAGCAAGCTAGAAAAAAGCCTACATAGTAGGATAGGAAATAATGGAGTCTTGTAAGAATGCTGTGATCTTACATAGTTCTCTAGTTACTTCTCAGAACTCTTAAGCATTGGATTAATAGTGCAATTACTGCAAAGTTATTAGTGCATCCTAACAAGATCAGTTAGAGCCTTAGTGAACACATTCATTGTAGGCCTTCATTTTATTCTGTAGGAAATGTCAGTATTTTAAACCCGTTTTGATTTGTAAACAGAAATTTAACATTGAGGTGAGTATGACCTAATCTATGCATTAGGAAAACACAATATTAGCGTTTAATCAAGTTAGCCTTTAAAAAAACACTCAGCAAACAAGCGATATTCTGAATGCTTTGCGTTGTTAAAGACTGAGGGATAGTTGGGGTTTTTTTACTCTTATTTGTGTGTTTGTTTTTTTTTTCCTCTCTGTATGTAAACTGTGATTGTAAGAGTTGTTTGACTACAGTGTATCAGAATTGCGACAGGTAGTAAGAAATGTGTTATCTGAAGTCTTTTCTTTTGAAGGGAAGATTTCTCTGTTTTTCATTATCTGCCCAAGATTCAGAGATTGGCCACTTCATGGTATACAGCTTTAAAAGCTAAATGTAACGTTTTTAGGTTGGGAAATTTCCTTCCTCTCTAATCGAGTTTGGATCTCAGCGTTTAGTTTCTGTATAAAGTGTAAGAGGAAACTGGAAGTGAACTTTGAGTAAACATTTGAAAGAAAAAAGACGTGTCGCAGACATGTTCTGTTTTGATAGAACGATGGTTAAGTGCATGTCAGTTAATGATTATCCTGCTGCATTTCATACCTACCTTGTACACTGTGAGATGCTGTACTCCTACTTTGTTATTATAGGATTTTAAGACGGGATTTGCTCTTTAATGTTTATATTTTTTGCAGTCAAGTATGTAATGCATGTCATGTAGTTATACTGTGCTTTTGGTTTGTTTCACAAGAAAAAGCCTGCTAAAAATAAGAACGAAAAATCTTGACAACTGTGAACAGAAATGAGGACTGTAATGGCAAAGCAGACTGGCTTTGAAACTTGGTATCAGAGAGCATCCATGCTGTAAAATATTTACTAAACTGCATATTTTCTCAAAACAAAATTAATTATTTTTAAAGCAGTCTATAGCAGTGAGTAAACACTTAATTGAAATAACATGGAATATTTTTCTTGTGAAATAGAGCTTTCTTGTTGAATTATTCAGCCAAAGATGATACGTTTATCTAGGCAACAGGTATGTGCTGAAGGCTTGCCTCAGAATGACTTCTCATCTCTCTCTCAATGTCCATCACATAGTGTTCTGGGAGATCCTGCCTTCCGTGAATACACCAGCTGCTCTTACTCACCTGATGTTGTTTCAAATGTATATCCAGTAGCTGGCTCAGAATATCATTCTAACAACTCAACGCACTATAATGGTTCAGGAATAGTCAGTGAATCTGCTGAGCAAACCTATCAGATCAAACAAGAAAGTAAGAATCTTTCAAAGGTGAGCAAATACATATTTATTAAAAAAAAATAAATTCTTATTTTAAATCGGTCTTTCTAAATGTTTTTTTTAAAGTTTTTTTTAAAGTGAATAATCACTCTCTGTTCTTGTAGTGATAATGAATGGCATTTAAAGAGGATGATAGTAATGCGCGCAGCTTGAGATTTCAGAAGAGTTCATGGAGTTCAACAGATCAAATAAATACAGTTTTTCAAGCAGTATTTTTGGAAGATAAGGGGAATTTAATTATTTTGTCCCTCAGAAAGTAGCCTCGGGGTGGGGAGGAGAAAGAAGAGGTCAAAAGATCATTCATTTGTGAACTATGCTTTCCTTTGTTCACTATTTGGGCTTCTGGGAAGGTGGTAAGTGCTGTTTTTGAGCCCAGTCGCAGCTTCCCTGAGCCTGAGAGACTCGGTATATGTAATCAGGAGACCACATCTGCCATTGAAGGATTTTAAAGACCTACTGCAGGTAGAAAACACTCTGCAAGAGAGTAGAAGCATATGTTGGTGTGGAAACAGAAGAAAGGTTCATGTTAGAAATGTTCTCTGTCAAGCAAAAGCAAAACAGATGTTCAGTAAACATTTTTTGTCGGTGTCTGTTTGGGGATAAATTTCATGAAAACAGTTCCCAAAACTGTTTTCAAACAGAAAACATGCAGATTCCTAAAAATACAAAAGTCGGGGGAAAAAAATACATTATTAACCTGTTTCCCTCTGTGGTTAGATGTTATATCTCTTGGATTTGTAAGGCAGCTGTTGTTTCCGACAGGTTCTAGTAATCTGTTCTTCAGTTGCAACCTTCTGCTGGAGCTTTCTCCCCAGGCAGAAACCTCATAACTTCATTGTCGTCAAGCCTGTGTGAGAGGAGGTTGTAAGATTAGGTCCAAAGCATGCACCAGTAGACATAAGTTACGAAGGCCAGAGACCTAAAATTAGTTGTTTTCTTGTTGAGAGAAAAATTAAAACGCTGTCTGACAAGACATGTCAGTGTTGGCCCAGGTAGTGTAATATGAAGAAACTTACTTTAACTTCCAGGAGGAAATCTGTGATCCTTGCAGGGACTTGGGCTGAGCTGTGTACTGTTTGACCACCCTTTTGTCATTGTTCTCTGTCATTTTTTTTTTTTAAATTTTTTTAATTTTTTTGTGAGCTTGAAGAGAAATGTTGTACAAGGGTTCTGGGGCTGTTTAGCCTGGAGAAGAGAAGGCTGAGGGGAGACCTTATCACTTTCTACAACTGCCTGAAAGGAGGTTGTAGTAAGGCAGGAGTTGGTCTGTTCTCTCTCGTGGCGAGTGATAGGACAAGGGGGAATGACCTTAAATTGCTCCAGGGGAGGTTCAGGTTGGATACTAGGAAAAAAATCTTTACTGAAAGGGTTGTTAGAAATTGGAACAGCCTGCCCAGAGAGGTGGTTGAGTCGCCGTCCCTGGAGGTGTTTTAAGAGATGGGTGGATGTTGCATTGAGCGACATGGTTTAGTGGTGTTGACAGGGCTAGGAAAAAGTTGGACCCAATGATCTTGAAGGTTTCTTCCAGCTGAAAATGTTCTGTGATTCTGTGGCCGATCTTTGCAGCTTTTGCATTAATTTGATCGCATCTCCTAAACGTTTTAACAATTCAGCTTTGGAGGTCTGGAAATGTCCTCCCACCCGAGAAAATAACGTTGCTGCCAGACATGCTTTGAATCCTGTGATCTGAAAGAGTTAAGTCACTCACTTAAGCTGGAGCAGTGTCCTTGGCATAGATTCAAGCCTAGCACTTGTTCCTTGCCTGTCGTACTGGTGCCTGAGCCCAGCTCTGCCAAACTGTTTCTTGTGAGAACCACAAGGCTCTCAGGACTTTACAATAGAGGTGAATATATTTCCTTTACTGGGATCATACAGATGTATCTTTTCTAATTACTTTCAGTCCGCTCTAAGTGTTTTGGACGTTGTAACATCAGTCTTGCCTAGTTTTGTCCATAATACATAGTTTAGTCAAAAGATTGGGATGCTTTTAAGACTTTATCTCTGTTGTAGAAGAAACTGCTTTTTAGAAAACCAGACTGGGTTGTTTAAGACTAAACAAATTTACAATATTGAAAATGCTCTGATTAATAACATCTTGAAAGTACAATTGTCTATATACATAGAGTAATCTCTCTTGCTTGGACTATAATATGAGCTAAAAATGGCACAGTTGACAAGGTAGATAAAATTGCATAACAAACTGCTAACTGTCTGTTCCTGATTTTATTGGTTATTTGTGGTTATGGTACACTACGTTGTATTAACTTGAGGATCAGAGTCCAGATACAGAGGTAGTTAACTGTAACTCACGTTAAGGCAAACTTGGTGACTGTACACACTTCAAGTAAAATCAACTAAATATGTCACAAATGCTTGCAGCGGAGGAGATCAAAGGAGGCTGAGAAAAATTTAGACAAGAAAAGGCATGATGGAGATGACTCTTCTGTCAGAATTGTGAATAGAACTTCGTTCCAGACGTCCTCATGCAGCAGAGATTCCGTGAAGCCAGGTACAAATGCGTTGTTTGGTTAGAAACACATCAAATAAATAGAGATATAATGGTTGACTGTGCTATAGCCTTCGATTTGAGACCATGTGTCTAAATCTAGAACGATTAAAGAACAGAATTTCTTTACTGCGTGACTTTTTGACAAGGGATGACCTGCCTATTTTTGCTGATTCAACAATTTCCTGTAAACTGATATGAAAAATTTCCTAAGCAAGCATCTGAATTTACAGTTGTTTGTTGGTTAAGTGTTGTGTATATACGCTGGTTATAACTGCTAGAAATTGTCAAAACCAAGTTTAATTATTTAGACTTTACGTACTTTATTCAGACAGGTTCAATAAAACTACGAACAAGAAGTCAACTCAAACTCCAAAAACGGAACCTCTTCCTGTACCTGCCTATGAAACTACTGTTCTGGATTTTCACAAGTCACAGAGTTTGGGAAACAGCGAGATACTGAATGTACAGCATAAAAGTGGACCAGTATGTTCAGCAGAAAGTAACGTTACGTGCCTTAGTCAACCACAGATGTCGCTCTTGTTGAACACAGAGGTTAGATGATACTTTCATGTTGCAGTGCTCATAAGTTCAAGCAATTCTGAATGCAAGTATTTTGCATTCAGCGTGGTAGTTTAAGAGCCCTTTAAGTACGTTGCGAGGAGTTTCAGAGCTAGAGGTTTTATTGTTCTATTTGTAGATGGTAGTGTCCATGCGTGCTGTGTCCTTTTGCCCTTTCTCACTATTCTTTCATTGTCTGTGCTGCTAGCAGATAGGGGATCACCAAATGCTGTTAGAATTTAGGTTAGAAATCTAGACCATAGCAATACCAGCTTGCCTGTGTAGAGTATATATGTTCTTGAAGTTCCCTAACAGCTTCTTGTTTTGTCTCTCGCCTGGAAATGATAGCTGAGCAGTCACTTATCCAATAGTTTTAACAGTTCTGGGTTTTTTTTAAAGTATGGAATATTGTACTTAATTGCTTTCTCCTAAGAGATAGAAGTAAGAAACTGAATTTCAGAAGGGGAAAAAAATACTTTTAATGTGTAAGCATTTAACTTTATTATTCTTCATGATTTTTTGGGTTCCTGATTTGTTAGCAGTTACAATACTGACACATATAGCAGTATGTCAGATGTATTGAATCAGAGTTCTCAACAGTTATTAAAGATCACTGCTTCTGAAGGGTCCAGTCAACATAATATTTCCAGTGCTACTGAGTGGAAAATTGCCTGTGATGGAAAAAGAACCTATGTGCTGTCACTTGAGTTTTATTGCTAGTCTGAATTTGATGATGGACTTTGTTTTTAATGTACTTGGAACATTAAAACTTTTTTCTTGTTTGTTCTTAGAATTGTTGCTTGGATGCTTTTGTAAGAAGGCCTCGTCTTGCTTGTACAGCAGCGGAGAGGCACCTGCTTATATTTTGTAATGCCGTAGAGTCAAAATGATGATTCCACCAAGAAAAGCAACAAAATAAGCCAGGCTACAAAATTCTCCGTACCTTTATCTGTGTGCGAGTTGAGGATTTTTTAATTTAGTGGGGTTTTTATGTTTAGCTCTGTTGAGGTCAGTGATTTGAATTCTGCTTTTATATTACCTGACTGTTTGTTTTGCAGGAAGATACTGTTGCAGGAAGCAAAGCTTCATCAAAAACTTCAGGTGAAACAGCAACTAGCTTAATTCCCTCTTCATTTGATGGTAGAGGTAGGTGCTGTAGATACAAATTATTTACTTGTGTTTTAACTGCTCATATCTCATCAGTTTGGATTACTAAAGTGTTCTGAGAAGTTGTTGATGTGTAAAGTAAAAAGGAATTAATCAACAAGCTCATTACAAACGGAAAAAAAACCCTAACAAATATAGCTGTACCACTTTCAGATGAGATGACCACTTATAGCTCATTCTTGCGTATAGATTTCCTCAGCAGATCAAAACTGGCAGTATCTTCCTTCTCTGATTTTTCATGCGTACTCAAGAGCAAATGTTGCTGTAGTTGCTTCCCACGTTGTTTAAGAGGGGGGAGAATAATGTATATTAATTATTGGAAGTTTGCTAGGTCCTTTTCAGGTTTTTTTTCAAGAAAATATTGAGGTAAAAAAGAGGTAAAGAGGTAAATATTTGATCAATCTTGATAAGCAGGTTTTTTATTTAAATAGCTGGCAGTCTAGTGTGTAGTGTGCACCTTAAAATTCTTCTGTGACATATGTTATTTCTGTGAAGCTTGTTAGACAAAGAAGGATAGCTGTGGGGAACCGTGATGCTGAGATATGCCTTTTTTGTCTGTTTACTTGTGTAGCTGTGGGGATGCAGAGCTTTTTTCTTTCTTTTTTTTTTTTAATTTCCAGAAACTATCAAGTGACTAGTTTCAAGTAAACCCAGAATGTGTGAAAAAAGGTTCTTTTCACTGGAGGCTCACATATATTATGCATTGGCTTGTCCAAGTGCCCTTCACTCCTTCGTTCAGAACTCTCCTACTTCCCCCCTGCTCCAAGCAGCACGGGGAGAGGATGGAGGCTGCGATCAGTTTGTAACAGCTCTTCTCTGCCCATCCTTCCTTTGCAAGGCTCCTGGGGACAGCCTGTTCCAGGTGGTCTTCTCCATGGGCTACAGGGGAATCTCTGTTCCAGCGCCTGGAGTACCTTCTACCCCTCCTTCTTCACTGACCTTGGTGTCTGCAGAGCTGTTTCTCTCACATTTTTTTATTACCCCTCCCTCTCACAACTCTTGCACAATCGTTTTTTACCCCTTTGCAAGTATGTTATCAGTTGTGAGAAGATACCAACACTCACCTCTCTGCAGCCTCCTTTCAGGTGATTAATTAGAGAGCAATAAGGTCTCCCCTCAGTCCTTTTCTTCAGACTAAACAAGCCCAGTCCCTTCGGTCACTCCTCATTAAGGCTTGTTCTCAAGACTCTTCAGCTCTGTTGTCCTTCTCTGCCATGTAAACCTATTATGCTACTTAATTATTCAATGAAAGTTTTTGTCATTCTTGAAGAAAAATTTAGATTTTTTTCTGTATTTGCTGTGTGTTAGGAATATTTAGAAAATCAACTTAAGCGTGAGTCCTTTCAAAACTGATAACTCTGAGTGGTAGTGAGTGAAATTCTTATACACTGAGGCAAGTTAGGAAGTCTTTCATCTAGTACATAAGTGTGTGAAACTGGCAAGTTTTTATCAAGTAGAAAATACTGATATGAACTTGTATGTGAAAGCTGTATGACTGAGTGGGATAAATATTAAAAGGAATGTTGTATATAAATACAGCAGAAGATAATTATTTTAAAGAAACAAGCTTATAAAGTGTGCATGGAATTATTTGTTTGTAGTTATTATGACACGGTATAGGTTGTCAGTTACCATTAATTTGGGCTAACTGTATGTATGTAGTGTGGGACAACATATGGAGTAGTTACTCTTCTAGAAACCTTCTGAAGAAACAAAACGTGTGAGTGCTGTATTTCAGTTCTTATTTCAGAACGAATATGGCTCTCTGCTGTACTCGCTAGTCCTGGATTAATCCATTACTGGTCCTTTTTCTTTTGAATATTTGAGAAATGTTCTCCAGACATCTTTGTATATCACTTGTTTTTCACAAAACACCTGCAGATGGCTCTGCTCAACCGCATGTATCTTGGGCCATGGTACTTTCACAGCCTCCAAAGAAAATGTCATCACCAGTGTCTGAAGGCCTTTCCAGAGGCAAAGGGAAGCAGAATAGTGAAGCAAAGGTACTGGAGAATTGTCTGGTCTAAACTAATTTCTGTCACTGTGTGATTGTGTCTCTTAATGTGAGGCATTGCCATTTTTCCTAGGCTCTGTACAGTGTCCACTTCTAAAAGCAGTTTTTAAGAAGTAATATAGGTACCTTGTCCTTATTAGAATTTTTCTTCTCTTGTAGTGGAAAAGATTAACAAGCTGTCAAAAAGACAGTGCTGCTCCAGCGAGACAGAACTTCCAACTTTTAGGCTGGACTTTTTTCAGATTCATGTCCCTCGGAATGAGCCATGAAACTCTTGCCTTATTGAACAGATATTTCCTTTTGAAATCTCAGTAGTCCCTGACAACCGTGTGATGTGCTTCAAGTGAAGAGTTTTTGCAGTAGCTCTGGATTTCTAAGAGATCTTGAGTTTTCCTTGACTACTTAATGTCCTAGCCTGGACTGATTAAGATAAAACCCTTTAATTGTGTAAGTGTGGTGACTTGAAGTTATTTTAGTAGTTGTTAATGAAATATATCAATTTATAATGGTCATGTCTCATGATTTTTTTCAGCAATCGGAAGCAAAATATGATGCTAGTGAAACTGAGCCTGAAGAAGGGTCAGAAAAGAAGAAAAAAAAGAAGAAAAAGAAGAAAAAACCTAAATCACCCACCGATGTAGAGAAACCTCAAAATGAATCTACTACAACACAGGAACCACCAAGGATTGAGGTACAGGGCAGCATTTTTTTGTTGTTCTTTAAGTGTCATGAGAGTACTAGAAGACCAGATGTTAACACGGCTTTGTACAAATTTAGGTTCAAATCCCATTTGTAGAGAATATCAGTTCAGGTCCATTTCAATTGAGATACCAGAAGTTACTGATAGGGAACAGTTGAGCCTTTTGACTTACCATGCATTCTGTGAGCACAGAGGACTGCAGAAACAACTTAGAAGGAAATTTGGAATGGTGCGTCTGACAGTCTGGTTGTTAACAGATAATGGTGAAAGTCAAATTTTCTAAATTAATAATATTTTATAATAACTATTGCAGAAAGCAAGGTGCACAAGGCTCAGGGAATATGCTGGGTAGCATCATGTTCCATAGTTTTTAGGAACGAGATACTGGTATTACCGTTCCACCCAGTGTATCTGGAAGAAATTTTCTGTGTTACACAATTGTCACTGCTTACTTTCCTGGTTGCTAATTACAGGGTGGCTGGTTTTGTTTTTTTTCAAATTCATATAGCTGTAATATACATATTAATATTTTGATGGTTTTGCTTATCAGTACTGTGAAGGTTTTAGACCCTCAGACGTTAGAGAAATGTTGTGTGGTCCGTGGTTTAATGGCGTTTCATTGAAAGCCCAGTATCGTACAGCACTATATACATGTATTGGTTTATATGTTTGATCTAATGCACGTAATGTCTGTGAAATGACAGCATAAAGAAGCCTTCCTGGCTGGCTTCTGTTCTGTGTATTTTAACAGGTAACATGGTGTAGAGCTGGGGCTACATATTCTTTTCACTGTGTGGTTCATTGTCCTGGAACAGCACACGATATGAATGTTCACACAGCTCTTCGTTAGAGAGTTACGGAGAGAATCAAAGATCTGCAGCTTCTTCCCCTCCTGAGGACAGCCCCATTTTTACTATAAGCTGCCATACAGTGTCTGACCTGTGAGTGAATTATGCTCTAAACAGTAAGAGAATGGCAGGAGTCATGGAAAATAGTAGAGAAGTGGTGGCGCTACTGAAGACAGAAATGAAAAAAAATGACATAGAATCATGGAACAGGACATAGGCATTGATGCTAACCCGTGTTGTGGTTGCAGCATCTGCTGTGGCAGTGGGGCACAGCTTGCAGACCCTCCTAGTTTACTGGGAGTGCTTGTGTGCTCATCAGTTTGAAAAATGGGTGAGACACTTGTATGATGTTCTTGAAATACAAGAACATGAAAGGATCATACACATGGAACTTCTGGGCACCCAGGAGATTTAGGAAGGTTCTGCTATGTGCAGCAGTTCACTGGAACAATATATTGAATTGCTTAGTGGTTTTATAAAAGACACTCATTTATAGATACTGTAAGTGAGCATAAATGGCTGCATTTGTGGAAAAGTAATCCCATTTTTATATACACTGTAGTGGGTCCTGAGCTTGGTATTTTCCCTGAGGGGGAAAAAAAATGAGGCTGCTGTTGATATCAGGTCAGTCCTGGTAGTACTGGTTAAACATGCACAGTGCTGGCAGTTGAAGAAAATAGAAAAGATAATGGATTATGACAGTACATAAATCCAGGATATGTCTGATATAAATATAGTGTGGATTTGGATTTCTTGTGTTTCCCTGACTCCTTAAAAAAATATACATACTTGAACTAAAAAGGATAGACAAAGTGCTCCAAAAATAGTCAAAGGTATGAAGCAATTTCTGTGGGAGGCAGGACTTAAGAAACAGGACTTCTCAGTATGTAAAATAGATGGCAAAGTGGGAACCAGAAGTGACAAGAAAATAAAAAGAGTTATCTGATCTTTTGTGATTTTGTTTGATGCTCTCTGGTTCTTATAGGTGATGAGCAAATATAAGGAGGTGTAACGTCACATTGAGTGCTAGATTTTAATTATTCATTTTGCTACAAGATGTTAAAAATGCCAGAACTTTATTTGAATTTATGAAGTGCTTGGACAGACTGAAAGAAAAACTTACAAGGGATATCTAAATGAAAAGGTGCTACCTCTGATTCAAGATGTCCCTAAGCTGGAAGAGTGTGTGTGTGAAACATTTTTCCCTTTATTGCAGTTGTCTTTTAGCATACTTCAAAGCTTCTTTACAGTTCACTGAGTGAGGTGTGTCTGTCCTTATGGTAAGCTTCCTAGCATGGGCTCTTTAAATGAAGACTTTTGGGCTGCAGAAGCAGTGTTGGTGTGTTAGATAGAATTTTATCATAGACAAGAAGGTGTCTGAGAAAGTGGGAGGAGAACCAGTTGAACAAAAATCAAGCTGGTGGATCAGGATCGTTACGATTAAGAAAGTGGATATAAGGTGACCAGGGTAGAGCAAGCTCCAGTCTATTTGCACTCAGTTAATATGGGATCTGGTTAGTGTATCCTCTGCTAATGAAATTTACTCTTGTGTCTAAGCCTGCATAATCACTTGAGTGATTTAGATACCTGCTTATTTCCATACTGTAGTCAAGAGTTATTACCCTTTGCCCACACTTTTTGTTCTTCACCACTCACAAGTTTAAGGCAGAATTGCACAGCTGGAGACTGTACTGGAAGAAGAGGGAAGTTGTTTGCAAGGCTGTTAAATGATCTGAAAAATACTCCTTTAGGAGGCATTTACCTCTAATACTTTGTATCAGCTGACAACAATAACAAGCTGCTGTTGGAAACTTTTTTATGTTGTAAGCTCTGTCAGCCCTGAATTAGCTGCTGCATAGATGGCTTAACCTTTGTAGTGCTGATTGTAGTTTTTGGCACTGCTCTCAGCTTCTGAATTTTTGTACAGTGAAACAAATTATGATGAATGTTTGATAAGCAGGGAGAGGATTGCTTAAATGAAGGAAAATCAGTTTTGAGAATATAAACTTGATAGTTCTTATAAAGTTATCTTCTGATTTATTTATTTGTTTAGGATGCTGAGGAGTTTCCTGATCTGGCAGCTGCTTCTGATAGGAGAAACCGGCTAGGATCTCAGAGGTCATCGTTTACTCCTGCTGTCAGAAAGCAGTTTGAAGTAAGTAATCTTGCAACATTATGCGAATGTTAAGAAAATAAGCAGGAAGAGACTGCAATTTTTCAGTGAGACAAAATTTTTGAGTAAATGTGAACGCTTGTGGGGCTCTGCCCGTGGCAATTCCCTTAGGTACTGTGTGGACAGTGAAGAGGTACTCACTGTATTCACTAGATTTTGTATCGTTCAAAAGGAGATACCTTTCTGGTCTCTTGAACTGTTGCCTAAACTCTGGGCTACTAGTTCCAATACAGACATCAGCGTTGTGGACACTCAGAGTTAGCTGCCGTGAATTGTGTTTATGTAGTTTATTTTCCTTCAGGTAGAGTTCTGGTATAGTTTTGCGTTTCATAAAAGTAATATGAAGACTCTTTAATTAAAGTTTATGCCTATATTGTTTGTTTATGTAATCAAATTTCAGGGGCATCCGAACAGTGCAAGACTTTATTCTCAGGCTGTGCAAGCTGAAGAATTTAACATCAATTATAAATCCAAGTGCCTTTTTTTATTTGTTTTTACCATGAGTGAAATAAATTCCAAGGATTAATTTAGGAATTCATTCAATATGGAAATGAATCCCAAACATAAATCACAAGGATTGGAAATATGATTACTGTTGCAAAGCAAGTAAATAATAAAGGTGAAATTCCAGGTTTCTGTTTCTTTGAAACTAGTTTTGCTGCTAGAAATTTTTGTCCTTGGTTGTGTTTTACAATGCATATTAGTGATTTGAAAAAAGCACCTCGAAACCAAAACATAAAAACCCAAACCCCTTGTTTGATGCAGTAAATTGCATTGTTAGGGAGAAATGAGCAGCAAAAGGCACTGTAATTGCTCAAACCAGATTTGTTATAAAGTGCTGTGCAGACTTGCTCCTCAAATGAGAGAAACCTTTTAGCCTCGAAGCTTATGTGAGTTTTAGAGATGAGTGATCATTTAGTCACTCCTCCGTAACACATATTTGAAGATGAAGCTGCCCTTCTTTTTTTTTCCCCTCCAAATCTGAAAAAAAAAAAAAAAGTAAT
>VWZK01023433.1:0-42349 GCA_013396935.1 Baryphthengus martii | reverse complement strand
GTGCTCTAGAACTACCTGAAAGGGGGGTAGAGCAGAGGGGGACAACCTCTTCTCCCTGGTGGCTGTGACATACCAGAGGTAATGGATGCAAGTTGCGCCAAGGGTGGTTTAGACTGGACTTTAGGAAATATTTCTTCACTGACAGGGTTATCAAACATTGGAATAGTTTGCCCAGGGCAGCGGTGGAGTCGCCTCCCTGGAGGTATTTAAAGGGCACATGGACCTGGTGCTTAAGGACGTGGTTTAGTGGTGAGCTTGCAGTGTTTAATCGAAGGTTGGACTAGATGATCTTGAAGGTCCCTTCCAACCAAAGATATTCTGTGATTCTGTGGTTGTGGTTGCTTGCCTCTGACTATTCAGGATACCAAGATCTGCCTGTCTTATGTTGTAGGCTGTTGATAATGTAGAGCTGGGCAACCCACTTATCGCATATGCTCTCATAGTGCTGTCCCAAGACAGGTGTATAGGTGACCTGTGGGATCCTTTCCAGAACAGTCCCAACTTCAAATACTACTTCAGTTTTGAAAACAGCCTGTGGCTGGTTTCCACAGTGGGCAATGCAGCTGAAGGAAGATGACTCTGGGATCAAGCTACTCTTCTGTCTGGCTGGGCCCTACAAAGTGCAGGACAGATGAAGTCCATGTAGTGCGGTGGTGACAGCAGAATAGCACTAAACCCCAACATCTGCTAAGGGTTATGCTGAGACTGTCTGCCATCAGCACCTTTTTTAACCAACACAGCTACTCTCGCACCTTTCTCATCCATCGTACTTTTCTCTCCAAAGCCTTAATAGAGTGGTCACTGCTAGTGCAAACTGCAGCTGTGGGAAGAGCCTCGCAGAGACCGTAGGTTCAGGCCTGGGATTAACATGGCTCTTCTGCTTCTCCCAGGGGCTGTGTGGAAATATACTGTATTACAAAGTTTTCTACTGGCTTCTGTTTATAAGATACATCAAGTTGAGCAAGTAGTTTCCTTGAGTTCATACAACTGAAGTATGACAGCCACTGTGATCTTGAAAAGTTGGTTAGACACAAAGTATTTTTTGTATTTTTAATTATCAGCATACCAACTGTGCCTAAAAAGCCGCATTTGGAGCCCCGCAGTTAATGTAGTATCAAGAAACAGTTATGGAGATGACCCTGAGGGCCTGCAGAGATGTCACCCATGTGTCATGTTTAGGACACTAGCTTTCCATACCACCCTGCTCCATCCCCTTCTGCTCGCTGGTGAGTTACCACTTTTTTCATACTAATTTTTTCTGTACCCTTTAATAACCTGGAACTCTAGAGAATTTCAGGTTTGTGTTTTAAGTGTTACCCTGTAGATTTTTTGACCAAAAAAGACTTCCAAAAATTCTGAAAATAAAGATTTATAACATATATCCGTGGAAACGATATGCAGGGTTGTGAATTCTGGGTCACAACAACAAGTGATGCATCGCTTCAGAAGGATAAGTGTCCTTTAGAGGTTAGTCTGAGAAAATTCAGATCCTGAGCCCTCTGTGAGGTAGGATCATGAATTTATTCACTTTGCTAAATTAAACAGCAGAATAGTAGGCATCTGCAGGAGGTTCAAATGAGTAATTAAACTACGCAAAAATCAAATATTGAGAAAAAGACACTGAGAAGTGCTAATCATGGGGTTTGGTATATAACTGCCCTCCCCACATACAGCAGTGAGAACCCCGTTAATTAAGAAGGAAGGTTGCAGCAATGGTCTTCCTTGTGATAATGAGTATTAGACCAGATCATCCAGTTCTCCAAAGGCTTACGCTCATTCTAGGTCTTCATTTCAGCATGTTTTACAGAAGAGATTCAACACAGTTCGATCTTTCTTCTCTCTCTGATCTGTGTCAGCAAAGAACTTAAATGCTTTAGTCTGCTCCTTCATCCCATATATCCTCAAGTTCACATCAGCACAGTTTTTGTTTTAAATCTGTATCAGCGTGTCCTGGTTTGAGTGAGAACAGAACTAACTCTGTTCAGTGATTTTACTTTTCAGCTCAGTACTTCTACCTAACTGTGCTTTTTGAAGTTAGCAGCATGTTTTCTCAGGCACTGTCGGCTTCTAGCGGTGATAACGCTCCATGTTTAGAGAGCATCTGTTACAGGTCTAGCAGGCTGTCCCGACCCTAAACCGTGACACAGTGCAAATTCATCGACACAAGCCTGGATCTCTTCATTTCATAAAACCACTGTATTGAGGTCCAGAAGAGAGTTACATGCAACCATGCAGGCTCATGTGCATATGCATCCGCACACAAAAGTGGAAGCAGCAGCTCTCAGATGCAGAACATTAGGTTAAATTGGCTAGGTGATTAACGAATTTTTTCTCTCCATGACACCTGGAAAATAATTAGTCATCTGTGGTACTGCAGAAGAAGCAAAAACACCAGATGTTTACATTCATTGAATACCTTAACATTGTTTTATGAATTGCTAAATAAAATAACTAATCACACAATTTCCCTTAAAACATTCAGTTCACTGCATTTACCATTGTTTTAGAAAAACAGGGGTTTGTTTTTATAACTGCAGAATTACTTTGAATTAATATGCACAGATGCACTGGCTGATTTGCATCATTAAGTCCTGAAAAGTCTATTACATTTTTATATCTTCCTATCTATTCTTATTATCTTTCTCAGTCAGGAAAAATGACTATTAATGCATGAAGTATTTTAGCAATACTCTGGAAGCAACTTTGAAACTGTACATTAAAATTAAAATATATAAATAACAATATTTAACAGAATATCAGAAAATAATTCCAGTGAGGCTGCCTTATAGCATATGAAGACAAATTTCACAAGTGAAATGAAAAAATATGGAACACATACTCTCGTAACTTGTTTGTAATGAATACATTTATATAGTATAACTCTCAGGTGACCAGTAAATATATAGATTGAGTCACTATAATGAATAGGATTGTTTGGCTCACAGTAGTGATAAATTAAACTGCAAAATTCAGTCCTGAATCTGAAACTAGTTTCAGATTTTTTTCTTGAGTTCTAAGCAATGTGGCAGTGCAGAGAATCACATTCACTGGTCTATGAGGACAGTCTCCCTTCACTCTCATTTATTGCATAAGGTGGGATAAAAAGAGCACAACATACTCCAGGATCAGTCCTAAAATTGGCATGTATTACTGGAAATGTTTAACTTCTTTTAAAATGAGAATCATATTTTCTCCAGAATAAAATTAAGAGAATACAATTTTAAAAGAAAATATATTTTGTGAACACTTTCAAACTGTTTAGTAGATCCCCATATTTTAAAAACTACTTGGCAGAATATTAGTATTTTTCCTGGATTTTAACAGGATATGCACCTGTAGCTTTTTCACCTGTAGGATTGAGCCCCTTCAGGAGAATTCACTTGCTAAAACCAGATCCTAAAGGATGCTATGCCAGCTCAAGCCACAGACAGCTACGGAGGGTGCAGTAAATATGTTTTTAAAGGAATTTAATTTAAAGGTTAACTCCTGGTGCTTTAATCTTTTGAAAGACTGTGGCTTTACTCGGTATTTGCCACTGTACTGGTGGATAAATCTACCCAGGGAGTAAATTTTTGATCACCTTGCTCAATGATTTCATTTTGTAAAGATTGCATCTCACTGTTTCACAGAAAATGCTGTTTTACAGTAGTATATCCGTAAATGATTCCCAACATGCAGCATCTCAGTGTTGGGGTACCGTAAATTTTTTCACTATTGCTGTGATAACGTAGAAATAACTATGTTATAGAAATGGAATAACATTCTATTGCTTGCTTTTGCTTTATGGACAGCAATTCAGCCACGGCATAGGTTCATTTTGTGGCTGTTCAGCACAGTAGGTTAGGTGAAGAGTTAGCAGTTTAAAATAGACACATGCATTTTCAATTTCATTGCAGCCCAGTGATTTTCCCTATCTTGTCTGTTGGCATCATTATGCAATCAAACAGCGCTCTCAACATTAACCTCCTTGGAAGTTTTGTTTTGGCTCAAGGACATATTGAGAGGCTAAACCTTGATCCTGTTCCCATTAAAATCAAAGCTTCTTTTGATTTCAATGGCACAGGCAGAGATCTTAGTGAACCAGCGGGATCTGTCGGGTAAATTACAACAATAACTAGTAGGGATACATTTGTGAGGCTACAAATGTCTTCTGTTCTGTACTCTGAGTGTTTTGAAAGTATATTACTTGCAAAATATTATGACCTTACACAGATGAATTGACCCACTGCTTTGTTCTAACAGTAGAATAATTTTTTTCTGAATTATTTACTCTAGGTGTAATTATATTGCTCACTCATTCAGCAGTTTGTATTCACTGCTTCTGTCTGTATTTGATCTACAAACAGAAGCAGTCACTTCATCTTTTATAAGCACTTCCTACTGCAAACACAAACTGAATATTTCATAGCAATTATCTTTTTAAAGTATGTGTTGAGGAATAAGGACTTTGAAATTTTCCCAGGTTTCTTAAAGAACTAATAAACTGAAGCTCTTGTTCTGTAGATCATGACTATTCACAATTTGCAAAGTGATAGTCAGATTGCATTAAGTAGTTTCTCTTCAGTGAGTTAAGAAACTAACCTAATACAGTATGAATTCTTCTTTGTGCAATCAAATGCCCTATTGAAAAAAAAAAAAGTAAGAAATCTTAGGGTAATTATTCAGACTTTTAAGTTTTAAGTCTGTTTTCCAGGGAGTATTCAAGCAAGCAAAGTATGATTGCGCTAACGTTTAGAGCCAATATGGAAAGAACACGAATACAGATGAGTCAGGAAAGAAAAAGGAAAAAGAAATTACACTTGTCTCTTGTCAGGCTAGCATTTGCTGTTCATTTCTCCTTCCTTCCCTTAAACTTTCAGTTCAGCTGATGCCCCATATATGCCACGTTGCTTTCGCTCCCTGCAAGAGTAAAATCAGCCAGAGTTCCCTTTTTTTTTTACCAGTCAGCAGTTATTGTTTGCCACTCTCTGCCTGAAAAAAGAGACAAGAGATGGAAATGTAGTCTTTCTGCTACACTGACAGCCCAAAATCCAGGGATCAACCAGAGGGAATCGTCACTTTTCAGAAAGCATCTGCAGTTGTGCCCTTGTAAACAAGGCCCTTGAGTGTGGTCAGTGAGGATGTTTATCGCTTCTGACAGTATCACTCTAAATCTATATGTAGAGAAAAGGACTAATGGGCTCTGCTGATGAAATATCGTAACAAGTTCATGACCTTCACCTTCAGTTAGGTACAAAGACTTCCTTTTGGTTTCAAACACGTATCATCCTTTTGTTCAAGCAGCTTGGATTTCTGAGGACTGGACCCTCAGTACATGTAAGGTAATTGTCATTATAATATAATGGATGTAGTAAATGCTGCTGTAATACAGTGTTAAGTGACAGAAAATTACTGAGTACTATAGATACATTTTTGCCTTTAATTAGAGAGAAGCAACCATTCATTTATTCTAGTTAAACCAGAGATGTAATTTGTGAAGGTAGTATCAAAGTCCTTGTGATTTAACCTTATCAAGCACACTAGTGATAATAATTTTAAGTGTACTTACATTAAACAAATAATAGTGGCTTTTCATTTTATTATAGGATAATAATTTGGTCTCAGGGTAGATAAACCAGGAGATGGAAGACCAAACCAGGAAGCTGCAGAGGAACACAATAATATTATTAACTCTCAGTTACTGCAACCACCATTGAAACTGATGTATTAAGCAGAAAAAGCTTGTATCTGAAGGGTTTTAAAACAAACATATTTGAGACTCAAGGAGTAGGAGCTCAGGTTGTAGTGAAGATTTCAATATGTAGTACTAAGTCTTCCTGATTTGCTGAAAGAAGCCACTGCTACTGCAGTCAGTAGGCAATTGAATGCATGGGATAATTTCCCAAAGTCAGAGCATGTTTCTAAACAGATAAATTAATCTCTGCTTACTTTACTTTTCTAATGAGGCCACTATGACTCTCATGGGAGGAAGAAAAGACGAATGAGGACTGTTTCCATTTTTTGTGGAATGGCACTGGGATATCTTTTCCTTTGGGATATTCTGATCACAAACTTACTCCAAGTACCTACAACTTACTATTTCAGAAACCCAAACACTTTTCCAAAAGACAAAAGACACTTGAAAAACATCACCGTTAGTAGCATTCATTGTCATTTCGTGAGTCAGCTGCAAAAAGTGGTCATCCAAATTGTAGGAAAAAAAGAGAAAAAATTCCAAATTCATGCTTTTATTTTGATTGTTTTTTCTTCAAAGTAAATGTTTCGATCTGGCAAGCATCCTGCATTCCATCCTGAAAACAGAAGATTTTTTTACTCAGTTACATTGTTTTCTTAGGAATAAAGGTGCAGGAAGAGAAAAAATTAACTTCCCAGTATTAAGACACTTCGAAATAATGAAGGAAGAGAAGTAGCTTGAGCAGGAGAAAAAGATTTCTCAGAAATGAAACCTTATCTCAGAAATTAAAGCACATCTATTTTTCAGAAATCCTGGAAGGAAAAAAAAAAGTTGCGAGACAGAGGTCAAGCAAGCATGACTGTTTGCTCCCTCAGATAGAATTAAGTGGCAATGGCATATATCTTTGTTATCATAGAATAACAGAATCATTTAAGTTCGAAAAGACCTTCAAGAGTCCAACCAAAAAAAAAAAAAATGAATCCATGTAGCTCTCACAAGAAAGAAAATCCACTAAGAAACCAGACCTATACAAAGATACAGAAAACTCAGCTGAGCTGTTCACACATCTATGCAGAGCCAGCTTGGTCGCCCTGCTGTATCACACTTGACCCTGTCACCAGGCCAGAAAGGTGCAGGGCATCTCTCTCTTCGGCGTTGTCCTATGTAACTGTTCTCCAGGCTCCACAGATTCTGTTAACTAAATCTCCACTAAATATAATGAAAGCTTAGACATCCATGCACCTATGGATACATGCATGGAGATGCTTACATTTTGATGCCATACTCCTAAAATAAATCCTGTGCAGAAATACTCTGTTCTCCTCAGTTTTGATATCCCTGCACATCCAAATGCCGGTGGTTTCAGGCTTTCTTTGTACTGTTCCCTTGCCCTCAGTTTTCACGCTATAGCTCTACATCTTTCTAGGTCTCTGCCCTTCTGCTTGGTTTCTTCTTTCCCTGACCGTTTAGCTAATCCTTTTAGTCATAAAACCAAGAACAGACATCAGCATTCGCCAGCCTTCATGGCAAAGGTATTACCTAGCTTCACACTCTTACTGGTGTCCTGGAGTATACGTAAAGTGCAGCACCAGGAGCATTTACCTGCTGCCTCATTCACAAATGCACTGTGTGCTGAACTCATCTGGGGTGGAAGATCCTGCATCCATAGTTTTCTGTAGAAGCTGTTCATCATCATACCATACAGAAATTCAACAAATGTATTGAACCAAATCATTCAGCGTGCATTCCTGCAATGCGCTTCTCTGTAGACATTTATCAATAGTCTCACATTCATTCATTCCCTTTTTAAAAAAGCACTTTCCCTAATTTTAAATCTAGGAGTCTTTCCATACTGTATATTTGGTCTGAAACAGTGCATAAGGAGCTTCATTTCTTGTGTGGACTGATGCCATCTATCCTAGTGTGCAGGATTCTGAAATCTGAGAATCAGAAACAAGCAAAATACGGTTTTCATGCTATTTGTATTCTCTTTAAAAGAAGATACAATATATATTGAATTCCACTCCATTACTTTGAAGGCAGTGAGTCTATGAAGTCTGCACTGGTGAACTGGTAAATTAGAAAATCAGAACACAACTTTTTTTGTCTCATACTCCAACTGCATTAAATGAACTTGAGGATTGAAAAGTGAAAATAGCAAGAATGGCTGAAATAATGAGATCCAGCCCTGCCATTCAAATTCTCAGGTGTTATAGCAGGAGTTTATATTTTTATTTTAAACTACAAACCTCATTAACTTTCTTTTTATTTTGTTAATAAAATGTGACAAAAATACATGGAAAAAAGGCAGCTTTTTTTATCAAAACTGCTTAAGAGATTTAGGAGATGAAATTGCATTTAAATTCAGTAGCGCTGAGACTTAAATCTTGACATAACTCAGGCACTTTTAGAACTGTTATACCAGAAAAGTAATGTGAAGTTTGAAAATAATCTCTGCTAAAGCTATCCACATAGTATATTGAGTGAGTCCCAGTCCAACATAGAGAGTTCTATGTGGACCTGTCTCTTTGGATTTACATTACAAATCTAGTGAAAATTTGAATGTAATAATAATTGAATAATATATTATGAATTGAATAAAATAATATAATAATAATTGAATAATCCAAATATTTAATAAAATGAGCTAGCACAGTGCTCATGTGCTTTCTGTGGGCAATGTGAGAGGCCATAGGTTGTTGCAAGTATTCCCCCCACATTTTGCTGAGGAAGAACCCAGCCATAATCTGCCAGAAACACAATGACCTAACAATTTCTTCTGGCAGAAGTTTTTGCTTAGCTAACACTAGCAGAGCAGCAGATACCTATATAAGAGTTTATCATAACTGTTATATCCAAGTGCCTGCATAAACAATCTGGTTAAATTTCTGAATGCCATAGGCATAGCTATAGCTGCACTATGAAGGGGTTATTTAGTTGGATCTTCCTCTTTTCCTCATATCTTTTCTATTTTGTCTCGTAATAGCATGCCTCTTACTTTTGTCTGAACACCTCCTGGCACCACATCTGAGGTTTCTTCTGGTTTTTTTTTATTACTAAAAGTGGCCAAAAATTACTTTACTGTACAAGCAAATTACTTTTTGAATTCAGATTGAATTCGTTCAATAATTTTATCTAGAGAAATATTTTGAAAGCTAAATTTAAAGAAGAACAATAGAAAAAGGTGATGCCATCAGCTTGTATTCAGTCCCTCAGCAGTGAGCACATTCAAGCACATACCTTAATTTCGTAGAGACTGGAAGGGTGCAAGAGGAAAAGAGAGCAACTATTGCAATCCCAGGAATGGGACAGCTTGTTGAACAGAAATTCACATGGAAAAAAAAAAAAAATAAAAAAAAAAATGGTAAGCTCAAAGCCTCTGCTTGATATAGGATCAGAGTTTGAACTCATATACTTGACTTCTTGTATGAATGTTTTAATCACTAGCTATTTAGATATTCTGAGGCAGAGCTGTCACAGTCTCTGCTTACACGTTTCCTCTTTGTACAAAAATACTTAAATAGTCATTATGCCAGACCACATAAATGATTCCAGCCTGGCTGCTAGGCCATTTGCTGTGGTGTTGTATTCCAGAAGATGCACTAGCAAATATCTAGCTATTTATCTGAAGTGTGACAGAGTCTGTAGGAGGGACTGAAAATCCTTCCCCAGGAAGTCCCTAAGAGCGCTCTCTCAGGAGAGTAATTTTCTCACTCATCTGTTTTTGTTTTTCTCACTAATATCTTCGGAAGTATTTTTTGTGTCAGACGGAACATTTCTGAAGCAAACAACACATTTTGATTCAAGCTTTTGCAATGCAGAAAATAATAAAGCATTTTAGAATTATGGATACATACTTCCATCTGTTTTATTTTCTGAGGGCAGTTCAAACAAAGTAATAAGAGACTTGTACGGCCATGCCCAGAACCCTTGTATCCCAGCTCCAGTCCCCAAGGGCTCATGTTGCAAATAAAAACAGGTGGGGAAAGAGCAGAGAGAAGCATTTGCTAAGAAAAGATGTCTTCTCAGCTGAAAGTTGATTCCAAACAGAGAATTTGAAAAGTCAATAATCATATTCTGGAAGAAAAAAAACAAAAACAGACTAATCAATTGCCTTGGTTGAAGTAAGATTTTAGAAATGTGTAGCATTTTCCTGATTTAATAAATGTTTTAACAGTTTGAAAAGCCTTGGTATATAAAAGCTTTGCGCATTATCTGCAGCAAGAGCAACTTTATGCATGCATGAACTTAATGAACCAACCAACAAAACCAAAGAAGATTATTGAGACATTTGCTCAAGGCAGGCTAAATAAGTTGCTTCTGAGATCAGAGAGAGTTCTCTAATGACAGACAAAGAGGCACAGCTGCTGATTTGTTTTATACAAAGATAGTGGTCAGTGGGTTTATCGCTAGGTGACAAAAGAAACAGATTTGGTAGGACTTTGGGCATAAATCTTTAAGTATATGCTTCATTTTCTCTCTCTTTACTTTATTTTTATGTCCTCTTTCCTTTCATTGTTCTTATGACTTTTCTTGAGTGTCGTTCCCTAAAATTTATTTTATTCATTTTGTCTGTAATGTTTGAACATACTTCTTAACAACTACTGGGCCAGTGTAATCAGTACTGAGCTTGATATCCTTTGGAAGCTCAGTGGTCATTTTGAGTCACTTTTTCCAATGCTATGCTTTGTTTTTACTGTGCTTATGGGGACTTTATTGCTTCAGCTCAAGTTTCCCTCCTCAGAGATAAACAGGAAAAGACCACAGTATAACCTTTAGGTCAAGAGGTTTCACAACAACCTTCATCTTCTGGGAGCCATCGTTTCTTTGAAAGGCTTGGGTGATTGTGAACTTCTTGTTCTGAAGCCTACCAATACTCTTTCATGCTTGGTCGACATTAAATGAATCATTTGCCTTCTCTTTCTCAATAGCTTAATCTTATAGAACTTTCAGTAATCTTTCATACTGTACAACCAGTCTAACACTGAAGCATAAGTAGTTTATAAATGAGATATAAATGGAACTCAGCACAGAAATATAGAATACCAGGTTGGAAGGGATCTCAAGGATCATCTAGTCCAACCTTTCAAGATAAAAAAATAGAATTTAAATAAGATGGCCCAGCATCCTGTCAAGCTGAGTCTTACAACTGTCCATGTAGAAGAAACCACCACTTCCCTTGGGAGAGTATTCCAATGTCTAATTGTTCTCATGATGAAAAAATTTTCTTCAGGAGTCCAGTCAGAACCTCCCCAGGAGTAACGTGTAGCAATTATCCCTTGTCTTTTCCGTGTGACTCCTTGTAAAAAGAGAGTCTGTCTTCTTGGTAGTCACTTTTTATGTACTGGTACATGGTAATAAGGTCTTTCTTAAGCCTTTTTTTCTCAAGGCTGAACAATACAGGTCAAAATCACTCATGTGAAATGTAAAATTTCACTAGCCTTTCATTTTGTTCCAACCTGGAATTAGAAGTACTGAAGTATACTTTATCACTGATCAAAACCATTGAAAAAAACTCCCGAGGCAATGTTTTCCTGCTCAATTATTGAATTTTACTGGTCTGGTTATCTTAGAACAGAAAACAACTCCCCCAAAAAGTATCAAATCCCTCAACCTACTTTATCTGAAACGGATATTTGGAAGTTAGTTTGTGCAAAAGCTCTTTAAATGGAAGCTGTGATAATGATGTTTACTTTCTGTTCAGTATCTAAAAAGAGACAGATGTCAAAGAAAGACTCTTCCTCAAACAGAAGCTTTCTAGAACACAAATCTAAAGTGGCAAGAAAACTGAGGACATCAAAAAGAAGAAATTAAGGTGGGTACCTTGTGCAGATATGTACAGAAAATATTATGTTAAGAAGAAAAGTCACAATCCATATCACACAAACGATATCCACAGAATCAGTAGCTGACTGAAAACTCCAAATTTACTGTGGAATGTGCATTGTTTCAGAATCTCAGGTAAATATGAGTAAATGGGAGAATCATCACAAGACCTTACCTATAGTAGAAATATAAGCCTATTTTGCTTCTTCTGATCTTCTGATCATGAGCAAAATACAGAATAAATATTGCCATGAAATCAAAATCCATAACTGTTTCAAGATGAGAGAATAAAATATATTTGTTTTCATATGACAGATGGAAAGAAACCATAATAGTTGCACTTCTAGAATGTTACTCCAGGAACTTTCTCTTCACATCTTTGGTTGCTGAGTGGAACTCACTGATTAAGTTCCATAGTCTCTCTACAGGTGGGTCAAGCGGGTTGTTTCACAGCTGCTTTTTATGGGAGTTTCTTTTAGGCAATAAGCTTTTGTTTTTTCCACGACTCTTTTCCTCTCTACTGTGTTTTTGACTACACTGAAGCCTGGCTACTCAGAACAAGACCTGGCTTTCTGCTTTACTGTTTCACCAACCCAATAACATATCTCTGTGTAATACAATCCCAGCTGTGATTTACATCACCAGAACTAAAACTCAACAGTCTATGAAATTTATTGCATATTGTTTGATTAATTTGTATTGAGCCATACAGAACACGAGCTAAACTGTAAATTTATCTCACATTGTTTTCAGAGTGAATGATTGGTCATAGTTCATATGCAAATCTGGAGCCGCAGTGAGAATTTTAACTGCTTCATAAAAGTTAATGTCAGAGGTTTTCTGATGACTGCACCTATCTTCTTTAATGGCCTTATTTAATGAATTATTTGTTTTTCTAGAACACATTTGCTGTATGTCATTCTTTCTTATATATTTTCTGTAGTCCTAATACAGCAGTTTAGTTTTAGACCTTTTCCTCTTCTTTTGCTAAGTAGCATGAGGAGTTGACAATAAAACCAAAATATTTCCTTCCATTTAACATTACATTTCATGCTTCAGTTTTCTGCCCATTTCCCTGTCTGTTTAAAACCTTATGCAATTCAGCAGTGTGTTTCTTGATGCGTACTTTCCTCTCTGTTTGTCTTATTTGAAATTGTTGGTGCTATTTGGGCTGAGATAAATTTAAAGCTATCTCAGTCAAAATGCTGGCATGTTCCTAGGAATGTGCATGTATGTGTTTTGAGGGAGCAAGAAAAGGGAAAATAGGAGGGAGAAGAGGGAAAGTAATGGGAAGAGAAGACATTTAGGGTTTATTAAAGGAAACCTACCAAGATCAAGTGCAATGCTTACTGAAGCTAGATATATTTCATACTGAGATATTAGGGGATGGAGCTCTTGCTAACAGTATAGTATGCATCCAATAGTCAGCTAAATCTAGTCCTTCCACCTCAACATAGGTGAGTTGAAGTGGTTCAGTCATTCTCAGTCTTTTGGACTGATACAAAAGAACTGATGGGGAAAAAAAGTCTCAAAGACCCTTTCATCAATGCCAACGTCATCCCTCAGGCAATTACCACTGCATTAACACTGGACATGAAGAAAAGGCCTGGCCTGAGGAGAAAGAATTAGCTGAGCTGGGCTAAGCTTTTCCTCACCACACGTTCTTCACAGCCTTGGGAATGTCACTTAAGACAAAGCGTATTTTGATGCCTAAAAAGAGAATTCTGTGTAATTTTGTCTGAGCATAAAAGGCAGTCTCCTCAGTTACGCATAGCCGTTGTTCCCTGGCTGCTGCCACCAAAGAGTAGAGGTCCCAAATCTCAATAGATCTGAAAGTTCCCTAGGGGTGATATTCTGGGGAGATTTAAAACTAATCCCTAAATAAAATCCATAGCAATTCATATGCAGAAAGGAGAAAAAGCTAGACTCTGCGCAAAGACCACGTAGTATCTGTTAGATGTGCTCCCAGCACACTGTACGCTCCTTTACCGCACAAAAGATAGCACAGGTATTTTCATTACAAAATCATGGGATCGCCATAACCCATTTTCTGCACAATAGGTTTTGTCAGATATCATTTAAATAAGACAGAGAACACTGTAGCTATAGAGGAACCAGAACAGGAATACTAGCCATATACTGCCCAAAAATGCAGTCAAAAAAAGTAGTAGTCAAGGATCTGGAAGAAAATCAAATTGACTCTGTAACCAGTTGTCAGGATATTCAGTAGGGGCCAGGAAATGTGCACTATCTGTAGTTCAGGTATTTCAGAATACCACGATCACAAAACACATTTTTCACCTGTGCTAAGCCCAAACTGGAAAGACAACCAAGGTTTGTCAGAATGGTACAGGAAGCAAGCTTCAAAATAGGCAGAGTAGATTACTGCAAACTATTGCATATTTATAATACTTTCAGAAAGGTAATCTCAGCTTTGTTACTGAAAATAAAATCACATCTTTTTAAAGTGTTCATAATATATGACTCTCCTTTTTTTTACGTATCTGTTTGCACAAGGATAGCTGTTTGGCATGAACATTGAACCTCCTTTCTAAATTAAACAGTGGATGTCACTAAATTATCTACTAGCTTCCTTTCTCTGTACTGATGCAAAATTAGGATAAACAAGAGATTGTTATGTTGCAGCTTTTAAAATAGCTTTTCTGAATTTAATAATATACTTCAGCAATATCAAGTTACTGTGTGACTCCTTTACAGTTCCTCAATGTTTTTAATGCATTTATTGCAGAAAGTGGGAGGACTGAGTAACACTAAAGCTATCCCCTCTCTCTGAGTTATAGTAGAATTTTAACTACCTTCACTACTTCTCAGCACAATCACTAAAATAAATGTGTGATACATAATCACACTTTTAGTTAACTCAGCACTTGAAATAACACATCAGCTCTCAGGAGAACAGCTCACCAACCATTATGAATATGCAGCAACCTGCTAATCTTTGCCTTCTGAACACATCCTTTTGAAAGTTTGATTCCTTAAGCTTCACATCCACTTTCTGTGAAGGATAGGAGAGTGTTGCATCAGGTATCAAGATCTGAAATGTATATTAAGTCTACTCATAGCTTAATTTGCTGCAGGTAGAGACTCAAAAATCCATGGACTGGGTAGATATGATTTTACTGAAAGAACAATTTAGGTCAAAGACTAATAATAATAACAATAATAAAACAATAATAACAAAAAATAGCGATTTAAGAGTTGAAGAATTTAACTACCAGGAGCTCCAATTAGTTGTGTAACCAATCCCACTAATGCTGGGACAAACAAAAATATGTCAGCCCAGTATTTAGGCTCATGTCTGGTCCTGTTTACCACTACAGATACAGCTTGTGTTTCATTTCCAACATTATAACTGATTTGCAGATAACCATTGTCATTTTACTTAACTGCTTGATACTGTAGTTTTCTAGACTAGAACTGAGTAAGTCTTGTTTACCTGCCTTACATCCTTAAGAGGTAGGTTCATCAAATGTAAAGGCTTTTGTGTTACTAAGTTAAACATTGTTATACATTTTTTTTTTATGTGTTAAAGATTACCTGGAATTTTTTTTATTTTTTTTAAATCCTCATTAGGATAAATTTTATTTTAAATTTAACAATTTGACATTTTGAAGAGGACATTATAATTTTGGATTGAGATTCCCTTCTACCACTCAATATCTCTGTGGGCCCAAGAAGCACTTTACAAGGTATTTCTGTTCTGGTTTTGTTCCATGCTACTACTTTATTATCCTTTCCTTTTTATTCCTAAATCTAAGTATTAAACAAATAGTCAACAGGTATCACAACAGGACTTTATTGAGTGTAAAGTTTCAAGATGTTGAAAAAAAATCTTATGCACAAAAATATTATTCTAAGAAAAGAGCACCCTCTTTGAGAAAAAAAGATAAGACCAAGGCACAGTGGAAACCTTAGACCAGTACTCCCAATGTCCTCATACTTAGAAAGATAGGCACATTCTAAATGCATCAAACTAGCTGTGCCATTCCCATGTTCTCTCACATAATAGGACTCAATAGTGAAAAACGAAGAATTTCTGGACATTCCTGCAACTACTCCAGATGTTCTGCAGGACATCCAGAAATTATGGGCAAGTGTCTCAAGTGCTTTCTATTTTTTTTTTTTTTTTTCCATATGGATAGGATTTCCAAACAACAAATCTGTAGAGGTTTTCAATGAGGCTGAGTATGTGGAGGACCTGAGCATCCCAGTGAAAGCCTGGTTGTTGAGTTTTCTTTTAAAAGCAATGTTGTCTCAAAAAACAAAATACACTGGGAGATTTGCTACACCACACTTTGATATTAAATAAGGAGTCTATATAAAGCATACTGAAGACAGAATTTCATAGTATTTGTAGGTATTCAAAAATCTGTACAACTTTTTTCCCAGTTATTGCTTGCCCATTATCTCTTATTTTAAAAACCATTTGACTCAAGAATTTTCTAGAAATATAAAATGTGCCTAATCAGATTTTTTTCTCCAGCCTTTTTATGTTCATCATATACTTCACTAGGTTTATGTAGTGCTTTCATTGTCTTTTGCTCATAATTTGCTCAGAATTAACAATACTAGAATGCATTGGAGAAATAGTACATCTCCCCATAATAATGCTATGTGCTCTTAGTTTCCTCTGTAAGATTGGTCAACTGTTTCAATATACTATTTCAGTTAATTCTTCACAATATGTGATTTATAATTTCAACAATGCATACAATTTAAAATATTTTGCCATTAGTTTTCAGAAAATTAGTTAGAAATGATGAGAAAATTTGTGTTCACAAACACATAGTCCTAAGACATGAACCATCCTTCTAAGATAAAACAAAGGTACTGGGGAAGCAGTAGACCTGCAAAGCAAGGCAGTTCAAGGCAAGAAGTATCTTAATAGAACCAGTAATGTTGTTTAATAATCTTTAAAGAAAAGAAGCAGTAAATACTGACACTCCTACATTTTTGCATAATAATAGAGCCCTAGGAAGCAGAGGTATCTCTATATACTAAGTCAAAAGAAGTTTAGTGATTCCAGCTGAGGTGAAAGAAAGTACCCCTTGCTCTTTCTACTAGAGAGAGTAGAGGAGGAAGCCAAGAAGCTTTTAGAGGAGAAAAAATTCCATTTGAGAGTTATACCAGCCAAATACAAAAACGTAACCAACCCTGGAGTGCTGTGGAGACAACTATCTGTGGGAACAGGTTGTTTCTCACATCTGAAAACTACACAAGAGAAGATAAATGATAAATCTCCTGGCTTAATTTGGAGAAGGAAACAACTAGGTTTAACTCTTGCTGAAATACAGATAAAGTAGATAAATGCATACGTGTGTACAACTGTACATATACATATACACATAGACAGAAAGACAGACACCAAAATTGGCTGGGTTTGCCAATATGTTTGTGCCTCTTTTCGTTACAGCTATCGCAATACTCCTGATCTGTATTTATCATTTGTCAATCAAATAACTGACAACGAAAGCAGAAATTCTAGTATTTCTTCTAGGGGCTGCATTCATGAAGCTCAAGCAGTCCAATATTTGCAACGTAAGTTGTCACTTCCCTGCTCCCACAAAATTCCCAACATTTGCAACCAGAAAGGCATCATTTTTCAGGCAGGCAGAGGATCAAATGACATACAAATCCATCACAAACCAATACTTTAATCAAAGACATACGTTTTGTTTTTCCCTTTTTGTGAACATCTTTGTAATATGCAATTAGTCGCTAGTCACTTCTACAGAATGGATTGTTTTTTTGGCCAGAATACTTCAGTTTTTGACCTCAAGAACTGAATCTGCCCAAGATATGCTTCAAGCAGCGTTGTGAGCCCATTCATTTCTTAAGCCAACACATACACACACGTCATGATTTGTTGGAGTTGTGCCACTGTTTGTTGTGTCATTTAAAAATGCTGTCTCTAGAAATAAATTCAAATTAGCTGAAGCTGGAGTTATACACTGAGGTCTGTGGAAGTTGTGGTTTTGCTTACTCAGAAGAACAATTATCTTGCTTTGTAACATCAGTTTCCAAAAATGCTCATTCAAATTCTTCTGCATTTTAAACACCCTTCATGCAGCCGTGACCTAATACAGCCCTAATGAATACTTGCATTTTCCAGACTGAATGACCATTCTGTTTCATGATGCAGTTTTGTATTTTATCCTCTTTGTTATTCAAATGACCTTCTAAAAAGTGATAAATATGATGCAGCATTTAGTTTTAATCAATTGCATGGGGTAATCAGATACAGCCAAATGGCTGTGTGGTGTCTACAAAGCTTACATATATGTATTTTCCTTTTTGCATTTTTCAAACTTCAGTATGCATGCAATACACAGAAGAGGGCTCAGTTCAAATATACTGCAATGTTAATAAAGATCTCAGTAATGACCTGGTACAGAAAATGAGGCATTTATTATTCTATAGACATCCACGGTTGTTGAATTTTTCTACTTCAGAATGCAGTGTTCTGAAGCCAGCTTAAAAGCTAATATAGCAAATTGACGTAGATCTACTTTCATTTAAAACATTTCAGTAAGCAAGAAGAGATCTATAGAAATTCTTCACATATCTAATTAGATTTGCTTTTGGCAATGTCTGTGGTGTGTATCTAGAACATTAAATGAACTATTGCTATTAAGCTTCATTAACAGGACATCAGTGCTTTATCTAATGCATTTTCATGTTCACATTTCAGCTTCAGATTAAATTTAGTTCCTGTATACACAGGTTCAGCTTAATTTATCTCAGCAGAATTGTACCCAGTAAGATCAGCTTTTACATGACCTGTTGTGCCATTTGAAGTCAGATACTATATTAAAGTCTGAGCAGAATTTTCACAAATCTTTGTAATGAATGCTTTGAGATATTAATTCTTGTTTATAACAGATCCTCAACATTTGATCTAAATATAAGGAAATAAAATTGTTGATGGATTGTTTGAAGTTCCATGAAAGAAGACATTAGTCATGGCAATGAGCAGTATGAAGCAGTAATAACAAGATCTCCCAGTACCATTTGACTGTATGCTAATGAGAGTGCAAAGATCTGGAGAAAAGTGTCTTTAAAACTCTGAACTATATGTGGAAATACAAAGGGATCTGATGAATGAAGGGATAATAGGAATAGAAAATGAGGAAACTTGAAAAGAACTAAAAAGTACATAGATGTGAAATATAGTAAAATCAATTAAAAAATATGTAACCCAAAGAAGAATAAGCTTTTCAGTGATAACATTCAAAGTTTAGCTGAGATGGAAGTGTCCTGAGCTGTATAGTGACAGAGTTAGAATATATTGCTTTTATCTTAGCTGGTTCAAAAAAAAAAAAAGTGTGGAACATTTCATTTGGCTTCAAAGTGATAAAATGTCTCAGTAGCAGAGCTTATAAAAGCAGCCTTGTAATTAATGTGAGCTGATACCAAGCTACAGGATTATAGATTTACCTATTCCTGATTTCTTCTATTCCCTCCACGATCCCACAGAATAAGAAAGACATAAATGAGCCTCTGCAAGTAGAAGCTAAAGATGTCCTCTGGAAAGGCCGTGCGGGTTTAAGAGATAAGAAATTTCTTATCTGGGGATCTGATGCCATTTGAGCTGTAAAATTGGTATTTTAAGACAAGTGTGCCCAATAAAATGAGCACACAAAGGAAATGGGATCTTTGCCCCATTTCCACAGCTAGCTGGTACTTTTGTACCAGGAGCAGGCAAAAACCTCTCCTGTTTGAGATTAAAGTTAACTACAGCTGATAGTCACTGTGAGAATAATAGGAGTCTTTTCACAGTGGAATTCTAGCATTCCCATTATAATTAACATTTATCACATGTATTTGCCAGGGTGGGATGGGATTGGATAAAGACTTTACAATTCAGAATATATAGAATGGGGCTGTCCTCGAAGTGGTTTCTCAGCTGACTTGTTCATTCAGATTTAGTTCATCTCATGAGATGCTATTTGGAGGCTCATAAGAACTCACCCGGTTACCTCAGTTTCATCCCTAATGAACAAACGCGCACATGGTTTACAAATATATCCTCCAGGGCTTATAACACTGCCCTTCTTGCCAGCAGTCTAAACACAGAGAATTAAAAGCTGTAAGATACAAAGAAAAGATAATTTTCTCTTTTTTAATTTCCACTCTCTCTCTCCTTTTAGCAATGCATCTTTAGAGGTCCACTGCTGAAAACATGATACAGGGAGTTTGGCTAGATATTGCCTTTGGTGGTAGCAAAGAGAATATTTTTATTGCCTAGAACTGTAAATCTGATATTAACATTCACAATTCAATTGAAATTTCGATGTTTGAAACTAATAGTGCTTAGCCCCTTCTCTGAGAAAACATGAGCAAGAGCAAAAAGGATCGCTTGAAAAAGGTCATTTGACATTAAGAACTTCTGTACAATTCGTAGCTAAACTGCACTTTAAAAGTATATAGGGCACATACTGTATAATGCATCTACAAGGATAAATCATTATGGATGGTCATTTCATGTCCAAACTATGTTGCTTTACAACAGTTTTGAATAGAGGAAGGTGGGGTCTTTTTTTTAAATTTAGAGTGGTCACAATGTTTTTCGTAACTGCATTACATGAACAATGGACTCCTTTTTAACTGAAAGCAACCGAGAAATCACAATTACACATAGACCAAATTCCACAGTAGGATGTTAAATGATTGATGTTGAGTAATTTAGCTACAGAACAAGATGTGTTGTCAGGGTTGGCCATAACACCTTTTTTTTTCATTTCCCTGTAAGGCAAGCCTGTTATTTAAGAAAACAGATGGACAAGGGAACAGCGAGGTTATACACCTCAATTAATAGTATCTTGCAGCTCCCTTGGCTCTTTGTGTTTCATGCTTTTAGCTTGCAGAACTTTGTGCTTTGTAAGAAAAAGAAAACATTTATAATTGCAGGCATGCTAGGAGAAAAGACAGCATTTTTTGTAAATTTTGAGGGTATTTCTCTAATACTGCTAGTTTTCTGAGACATAGTTAAAATTCCTCATTAGCTAAAAATACTGCAAAAAAACCTAAGAAGTATAAAACTATGAAATTTTGTCTCTCACAATGTCAAGGTTCTCACAATGTCAATAGCAATCATCAGAGTATTTGGCAACTGATCTTTGACCGCTGGAAGTTACCTTGCCTCCATTGTTCTCATATTTGAATACTTATTTGAACTGGCTCCATCTGACTTGGGGACAACTTCAGGCATCTTCTTATAGAAGACATCGGTGCAGCCTACCAACTGCCAAAACTTTGCCATGTAAACCAAATACAGAGTCTTATAAGAGAGATGAAGAGAGACTTTCTATTGTGGCCTGTAGCAATAGGGCAAGGGTTAGCAATCTTAAACTAAAAGAGGATAGGTTTAGATTGGACATAAGGAAGAAATTTTTTATGATGAGGAAGACAAGACACAGGAACAAGCCTCTCAGGGAAGTTGTGGATGCCCCTTCCCTGGAAGTGTTCAAGGCCGGCCTGGATGGGGCTTTGAGCAGATTGATCTAGTGAAAGATGTCCCTGCTCACAGCAAAGGGGTTGGACTAGATGGTCTTTCTAGGTGCATTCTACTCTAAACCTTTCTATGATCCTATGATTGTATGAATAAGCATATCTGCAGCTGAGTGGGATGGAGTTTCCCAGGTAACCAAAAATTATGTAAAATACTAGTCATAGCTGTTAATATAAGAACTCCTAGTCTCTTATTACACTAAACTTTGCAGTCTTCAAGTATGGATTGACTGATGTCTCAGTCAAAGAAAATTTCATTATAGCTATACTATATTGGATATTCAAACAAGCCACGTAGTTTCTCAGTTTAGAAGTTAAAACTATTATAGCATGCAAATGGCAGACCTAAAAGTATATCATGAAATGTTCTCTCTAAATATGTAAAGATTAGTTTCATGTCTGAAACTGAGATATTGAAATGAGCAGTGTTATTAACAAAGCACAAACTAATGTCAGCTAGGATCAGAATGACATCCACAGCCTTCATATACATGCTAAACAATGAGACAGAGAGTATTCAAATGTCCACTTGACACTTTCATGCACCATTGGCCATTTATTCCTTTTTCTGAGAAATATTAGTCACATCTGTTTTTTTCAGTTAATCCAGCACAGCTCCCCTGAAGTAAATGCATTTGTAAATCAGATGAGAATTATGGAATGATGTAAATCAAAATATGCATCACCCTACTGAGATCGCCATACTGAGATTGTCAGAGATATATAGCAGAGCAGCATTAGCTAAGGTTTTCATTTTTAAATGCCCTAATGGATTGAAATAACTAATAGTGTGATCAATAATACCCTATGCTAATTGGTCATATTTTCCATATCAAGAAGGAAATCATCTGTAGCCAAATGTTATGCAGTCTGAAGCATCTGCTTATATTACAGTACATTATATAGACCATGATACAACTGTCACTTACAGTTTCATCAGCAAAGGAAACTGTAAAATGTTTGTTTCTTAAAAATTTTCAAATTATCTAGCTAGTCCAGGCAACAACGTTTTAACAGGAGGAGTAAGAACATTAATCTTTAGTACTCATGAAGACAAAGCAGTACAGATGTCTTTGGGAAAATTCTCTAAATATCCCTGAGACTGCACCCTACAGGAGTTAAGCTAAACTTAACAAAAATAACTACTATATACATTAAAAAAAAAAAAAAGCCAAGATTCATCTTGGATCCATATTAATTAACCATTTCACACATACAGAAACTGGAAAGTAAAACGTTTGTTATGTATTACAATGAGCAGCCTTGAATTACAAGCAGTGCTGCATAGGGTTGCAGAGATGCTACAGTAAATCAAGGCAGTCTGATGTCATAAAAACTCAGAGGTATATTTATAGTCTTGTTTCGAGTCTCTTTTTACAAGGTAAATTGCATGAATTCTGTGAGATAGTTCTTCTTTAATTTAAAATAATAAATATTTGAGATGGGGGGCAAAAAATACTGACATTAAATCAGGCAGTCAATGCCAATGTCAGCACAAGATTGCTTTCTCCAATATATCCTTCAGAGTTTCGACTCCAATGCTGGGTCTCTTACTGGTTCCCTAGAAGGATTACTGCTCAGAATAATAGTCCTTACATTTGGAAAATATTTTCTGGAATTCTTTTGGCTGCTTTTTTTCCATTGCTTCAGGCCTGATTCTCAAAAATGTTGAGTGACCTTGAATAACTCTGGAATCGTCTGTAACTGTTTGAGCCATCCTCAGCTATAAAGAAGGGTATCTTTCTTTTTCTCATGTTGCTGTCACTAGGTTTAGATCATTATAAAAATGTTTGTGTACAAAATGCTCTGGAAGCAGTGCTATTAATTACTGTCTAGTATGGAGATTTTGTTACCCTTTTTGTCAGCTTTAATAATCCCTTGCATTTTTTCATGGTTATACTTCAAGCACTTGGAAACTGTTGCCTTACCCTGGTAAATTATCTGGCCAAGCTATCAACATTCAACTCTTGAACAATTCCCTGTAAGTCAATCACTCTACCACTCTATATTCTTTCCAGCTCCTGACCTCCCCTCTCTATTCTTTCCAGCTCCTGACCTTTATTAGGCATCTGAGAGAACATAGTAAGGATTCAGAGGTTTGTTTTCATAAATGCTTGAAAAC
Organism: Baryphthengus martii; assembly: GCA_013396935.1. Taxonomy (NCBI): domain Eukaryota; kingdom Metazoa; phylum Chordata; class Aves; order Coraciiformes; family Momotidae; genus Baryphthengus; species Baryphthengus martii. The sequence continues at coordinate 19,196 of VWZK01023433.1, read as the reverse complement.
ATGTTCCATCTTTATATTTAAGCTTTATTCAACCATGAATTTCAGACTTAAAAACAAATCTGTCTTTAACTGTCAAACCACATCACAGTTCAGGTGGAAAAAAAGGTTCACACTAAGTCTGTGGTAATCAATGATTTCATGTTTTAATTGTATACTTCAAGAGATACTAAATCTTGCTGTTGACCTTACCAAACTATGCAAGTGATGCTTACCAACCTGCTTTCTCCTTTAAGCTGAGCCGCTAAGGCAAAAACAGAATTTCAAAAAGCACAAAAAGAAAGGTTTATGTTTCTTTTTCAAGGATATTATCTGCTTCAGCTACCCACTAAAACCAAAGATTCTTTCTTTTTCTTTTTCTTTTAAGTCAAGGGTAAAAGCTATGAGTTAATGTTCTAGGGGATTTCATTGGGCATGTCAAGTTACACCAGCAAAGGAGATGTCCTTATTGCTTCTGACACAGATCCTTGACAGACATCAAAGGAAGAGGTCTCAGGTTAGTGCCAAAACGCATACGTAACTGGATGAGCAGTGTGTGGGCCCTGCAAGAGAAAGGAAAGGAGAGAGAATGAATGTCAAAAGAGTAAGTGTTTCTCTTCTGGTTTTGGACTGTAAGGTGGTTTATTGTCTTTTTATTTCTCTTCAGCTCATGGCATTTCCTACTCTTACCTCTTCATCAACTTTACTAGCCCTTAATCTAAAAGCACATACTGTCAATGTTCAGTCCTATGTTCCTCATCTGCCCACCAGCAAAATGGCAAAAGACTTTATAAACATCTGATTTTAGCCTTTCCTGATGGTTTCAGTAAAGAAAAAACTAATATCTGGGAGAAGAGGTCTTTAGGGTTCTGTCATTTTCCTCACCTCTGTTATTCTGTTTGTGAGAGTAACTTAAAAATTCAGAAATGGTTGTAATAGTAAGACATAATAGCAGCAGTAATGCTAAGGTAGTTCTGTCTGCTGCTGGAATGCTGAGTAAATTTGGACACTGTATTTGGAGAAAGCAAAGATGATGAACAAAGAGAAGAGGGAGAAATTACTGTCTTCCTTTTTAAGGACTGCAGTGGAACAAATTAGAAACACCTTGGAAATACAGAGATCATTTCAGTGGCTAACACTGATAAATGGGACTTCAAGTCAAAACCAATCAAAAATTACTAGCAAATTTTAAATTGGGGTTGTGTTGACCTTTATTTTCATGTGTTATACTCTGCTAACTTTGTGGAGGAAGGGCATTTCAGACAGAATTTTCAGCAGGTTCACTAATTCAGCAGGTTCACTAATTCATATTTGTTTCTCAGGCTAATATATTACTGGCTATATAAATTGTTTAGTGCCACAGGTATGATTATTACCAGTAAGAGCAAGAGAGTGACCACACGTGGACTGACAAATCATTGTTTTTCTTGAGACTTAGCAAAATAAAAATGCAAGACAATTTATTTCAGTCTTCACTTAGACCATCCTTATTTTGACCAGTACCTCCTGTTACTCTGAAGACAAAAAGCACAGGCAATATTTGCTTTTCATAGGACAAAGCCATTCTTCATGTCTCAGACCAAAATGACAGCATATAAAGTTATGAGCAATGACATTATGGAGACAGTCTGATGATACTGGCAGTACTCACCACTTATTGAACATGTATCAGCTGTCAGTGCCTGACAGTGGATAATCAGTGGGTTATTTTATTATCATTACTCAAATTTGCCTTAGTCACTTTCCAGTCTCTTGTTATTGGAAACTCATTCTCTAAATTTTTTTAGCCTTCCAAGCCTTTAAAACATAGCACAGAAACCATGCAGAAGGAGGGACAAATAACAAAGGGCAGAGGAAGAATTTTGGTTGAGTTCATTTAACAGACAGAAATGCTGAAATCTAAAGCTGATGCTGTGGAATTCTTTCTATTGTAAAATCTTGTTTATGGGGTACATGGTGAAATAAACCTATAACTGAAAGAACAACCAATCCTGAAACTTCCAGCATGGAAAAATTCTGACTACTGTGGTCCAACTTCTGGATTTTGGAATCAGCCTTAATTATGTCTGTGTCATTTTGAATTCCATGGAATAATTCAGGAAATTTACAGTAAATTTAACTTTGCGTACTTATTTGAACCCACAAGCACAATCACTCCTACAGCAGTCTATTTTTTTACAACAGAGAATTTCATCCAAATTAGATTGCATAGATGGGTTAAAGCCCGAATAATTTCCAGATGCTTTTCCCTTTGTTTCTAGCATGAACTCAAATTTCTCAAAATTTTTAGCCAACAACTAGAATTTATTCAGCTATGACAGAATTAAAATGGCAAAATATGAGATCTGTTTAGTTAAAAAGCTGAGCCATCCATGAGCACCAATGTTAGAGATCTTAGTTCAACAGTAAAGACAAATTCTGGGGCAACTGCCATAAGCCTAAGGGGAAATTCACATTATCCATGTTAAACTCCTTTAACTGTCTAACATAAGCGCATTTCGGAGCTTCCATAGCTACAGCCTTAAAGTCATATGCAAGTACTACAAAGAAAAAAAGGTCCTTTAGTGGGAGATGCAGAACACAGTGAGACGTCTAAAATTAGGCAGTGTAAATGCCTTTCACAGCGTTTCTTTTTTACCTTATTTTCCTTTTCTGAAACTGAAAGAAGATAGAATAACCTCACAGCGAGGACTCCGATAAGTAAGGCCAAATATGGTAATTACAGTCTCATTGCACCACTACAGTCAGATAAGTGCCAGAAGAACTCAGCATGTGATACAAGATTTGGCTCCTGTCATCCCCAGATAGTCAGTGGTTGGAGCCTCAGCAGACCTGGACCAACACGAGGGTGAGATTCTCTGTACTGAATGAGAAACGTGCATCCTCAGAGGCGTAGAAGTATCCTTGCATTTCCATGGTGTGAAATCTGCCCAAAACTACAACTGTGGTGATCAGGAAAGATAAGCACAAAGCGGAATCACCCCTATGAAAACGTTTCCTTGATCATTTCTAAAGACATGGTACGACAATTTAGAAATGATAAGCAAAAGCGAAAACTGACTTTTACTGGAGTTAGGTTTCCCTCTTGCAATTCAAAATTACAGCGCTGATACTCATATGCAGCAATATCATTACACAGAAATCACAACTGAGGGATTTTTGTCGGGCTTGTTTTCTCAGAATTTCCTACATGAGTTGTGTGTCTGTGAGTACATTGACTGCTAGAAATCCTTGTCTAAAACTCTAGAAGCAAGTTAAACTCAAATCTTTTTTAGGGTTACAGTTTGGCTAATGATATCACAGATGACAGAGTTAAGGGGGCCTAGAAAAGAAAAAAATAAGGATGTAAATTTAGCAGAAGACTTTAATCCTTCATGTGCTGTACCATTCCTAAACAGATTTAACCCAGAGAATTAAGATCCTTTTGGCTTCCAGTCCTTTTTTTCTGGGTTAAACTTAGTCAGGATATTCAAAAGGTATGATGTGAAGCAAACACTGAAGTTCCTATTTCAAAACTAGGAAACACATATACCTACAGCAGGATTATTTGTGATCAGCTCATAAAAGATCTACCGCCAAATGCAGTAATTCTAACCAAAGCATTTGTAGTCTGATCATGGATACTGTCTCAATGTAAAACTAATGTTCAAAGCATAAATTACATTCTGTAAATTGCTTATCCACCTCCACTATGTAACCAGTGTCATGTGGATTTTTAAGTAGCTAGTTCAACTGACCTATTCATCTATTACCTTTCCCAAAAGTGCCTCCACCTTTCCTATCTTTCCTATCGTCTTTCTTTTGTTGTTGTTTTTTTTCCTTTAGTGCAAGGATGTTTTAAAAATAATAAGCAGATAAAGCTATTTACTTTGTTTCTTTATGGTCTAAGAAAACATTTCAATTTGATCAACTGTTGATGCCAGCAGCCTACAGTTTCAGATCTGAAAGCTTATACAATCAAATTAAATGAGGGCATCTATCCCAACTGTCTGAGCTGCAAGCAGCATCCCACCCCAACCAGTTCTCATCCCACATCACAAATGGAGAAATACAACAGCAACAAATGCTTTATCTAAAGTGCAAAAGCTCCCTGTAAAAATATTCTTATAATCTTGAGCACATATCCTTTCATACTGTCTGTATTTTCTTGTCTCATCATATTAGAAATGTACTTCACTCTTTCTTACAGAAGATAAATGGAATGAAAGGTAATATTTAAAAAAATGGGAAATGTTTTGTCTCCCTGTCTAAAAAGAAATACTAAAGCTTCCTTATAGCTATAATTTTGGTATAAAAAAATAAAGACAGTAAAATTTTTTTACAAGTCTGTAATGTGTCATTAACATTTTGCATAATATTTTTATCTGCTCCTTACAGAACCGCAGATAAAGGACAATTGTACTTAAAGCAAAGACTTTACAGGTCATCGGTCTCAATTTTATTTTTCTTTATTTGTTCCTACAAGTCTATTTATTTTTGGAATAAGAATTGGAAAATTAAACCCTGAGCAGTTCCTCCTATTCCTCACTATCTTAGCTTCCAACACAGGACATTCCTTTCATGTGCAATATTAAGATGGCCCTACTTAATCTGTAGGTCAGGTCTTTAATTGGGGTTTAAAAGGCTCATTGCTGTATTTGCATAACGCACATTGCTAAGCCTTAACTAATGGGACAGGCTGAGCTGAGACCCTGGGTGGTTTTTTTGGATCTCAAACTTTTCTCATTTTTGCCTTCTTTGCAATTTTAAAAATATACTCATTTACAACTGCATTTTAATGAAAAATGAAACTTGAAAACCTGACAAAATAACTACATTTTGCTGCTTTTGCTTTTAAAGGAGGATAATTTTTTTCTCTATTTCTAATGCACTTTTGTAGATTTGACTGAAGGAATCAATTTTCTACAGAGACAGCAATGCCTTTCAATAAGAAACAAAACCTCTACATCTTTTTGCTCAGCACTTGCTTCATGCTATTTCATTTTGTACAGTTTACTGTGACAGCCAACATTTTCTTGGCCATCACTGCTAGAGGTATGTACAATCCATAATACAATAGAGATTAGCCTCAGAGCATTACCACCACACAGGAAAACAAATCAAAACAAAAATCATCCTGTTCATTTTGCCTTGAAAGCCCTGTCTCACTGGTTATTCAATCAGAGCTGGAAGGTATGAAGCTTTCCTTCTTCTCTTGAAACTTTTTCTACCAAGGCCAGTGAAGAATGGCTGATGGCTTACTGCTGGACAGAAGGAAGGACATCACCATAAGTAAGAACTCTGCAGTCCCTAATCCAAGTCCAGCTCCTAAAAATCAACACACAAGCCCTCTCTCCATTCCGAATCAGCTCCTCTCTATCCCTATTCGCCCTCCTGCAAAAAAAAAACAAAAACAAAAACAAAAGAAATAAAATAAGATGGTAACAGTGAAAGCTGCCTTTGCTAGAGAGGACAGCACAGGGGGCTGTTGGGGTCTCACTCCTGCCATTGTCTGTGTAGGACTCAATTATGGTCCCTTCCTGTGCTCTTTAGCATTGGTGCCATGACCTTTCATCTCTCACTGTCCCCATCAGCAGCACAGGTACCCACAGAGGGGAGAGGTAAGTCCTCCTTTGCCACTTTTGTCTGTATCTTGTTGGGTGGGGAGGCCCTCAAAGGAGGCAAAGGACAGCCTCAGGTTGAGAGAGGGTGAAGCTATGACACCCTACCCCTTTTCCCTTTTTTCTACTATGCAAAAGACGAGTGGTGACATCACCGCAAGACACTGTTTTTTCTTAAACAAGTGCTCTGCATCAAGCAGGGTGTCTTCAGTGAAATGGACGGCAACTTCTCCTCAATGCTCAGGCATAGTTTGAGGTTCCACCCCACAGCATAAGTATTTCCTCCAAGTAGCTGTTGTAATTGTGTCACCATTCAGAGGAATTAGGTCACTGTATGATGAGCACAGGGCACATAGGCTCCTCGCCTCAGATTCTGAATTGCACTGTGAAAGCCACGTATACCAGGGATTGGTTCTGCAGCTCTGGAAGTATTTTCTGAGCTATATTCTTCATGCCCCTATGCTTCCATTTCCTCATTGCAAAACAGAAAGTAGAACTTCCAGTATATTTGGATTATTTCCGACAGCACTTAGGAAAAGAAATAAATAGGTCTTCAAGGTGAGCGGCTGTTATAGCTTTCATAAGGAAACAATTACTCTTTTACCTGCTTTGGAGGGTTTAATTGTGATTTATGGTAAAATTCTATAAAAATCTCCACCCCTACTTCCCATGAAAATTAATGTCTATAATGTTAACTGGGAAAAGATGAAATGCAGACAACAATGCTCCAAAAAACAGTGATTATATTGTATCGTGCATTTCAGCAGCTGGGTTTGAACATGCTGAGAGTGATCACAAGCACAGCTCAGGAAAACCGTCAGCCTGCATTTCAAGTGATGTAATTGTTCTCTTGAACACAGGCAATAAGAATTCAGGTCACCCTTCTGGCCCTGAAACAGCTAATACAGAGTCTGGTCACAGTCAGACCAAGGAGCTGTAAGAATTTGCTGCCTCCATCTGACCACCAATCCTTGTGTCGGATATCACAGCTCCCACCGCACAGCTGGTTGAATAAGCCTTCTGGTTTAACCCTGACTTGCCACAACCCACAACTCGCTGTATTTGTAGAGATCATCAATGAGTTTATTTGCAAGCATCTGTAGGTTCAGCATGGTGCAGGGGGCGGGGGTGTAGGACCTTGACTCAGTTCTCTGATGGAATTAGTGAGGTGGTTGAAGGTGTTACTTACACCCTCTCCTCCCCCAGATGAGGACAATAAAAACTGAAGTCCATCGCAAGCAAACTCAGTACAGACTATGAATCCAACCTACCTCTCCATACCAGGTGATATTTAGCCTGAAATATTTTAAAGCAGCAAAAAGAGCAAGAGCATGAAATAGTTCAGTGTAAGTTTGGCCGCTGAACACCAGCAACAGTTCCAGATAAAATATTTCATTTTTAATTCCACTGAGCACTAATTTACCACAAATCTATAAATTGTCTTAGGACACTAGCAATGGTCCAGGTGCACTATAAAGCCTATACATCTTATTGCTTGGATGTTTACAGAAAACTTGTAAAGTTAGTTCAAAATTTCCAAGTGCAGAAGTGTTTGTGACTGAACTCATCTAGTTTTGAAAAAAAACCACATAACAACTGTGATGCTTAGAAAATATAATCACAATAGTATACAACAAATTGGCCTGCATCTGGATCATACTTCTGTGGAACTTCATACAACCAGGTGGTAGAAAGCTGTGAACATTGCCATGACTGCGGTTCCTCTGTGTTTGTAGCTATGCCCTGTTAGCTGTCATAATTGCCTCTGATTAATCAAAAATAACACTCCAAGGTGCATTACAGAAAAACAATTTCTATCCATTTGATATCAGTGCAAATTGCACTCCAAGGTCCACATTCAGCTAAAGTGGTTGAGACTCATTTAATTCAAGGGATTCTGTGGAAGCTCAGTATACTTCACTAGGTTTATATTTTAAGGTTTCTCTTCACCTTGGTTCTTATTACTTATCCTATTCAATCTCTTTTTTTCCAACTTTTTATTAAGTTCTTTTCAAGCTATCAGCAGATTCCACAGAAGCTTTTGAGTGAAACCAGCCAGAAAATTATTTTAGTGTCCTCCTTTCCTCATTTCCAGGAATATACAGGAAAGAAAAAATATCTCAGTCTGGTTACCACGCAGTACTATAACAACATATTGCAAGACATGTTGATACTGCCTGCAATAATATAGAGATTATTTGCTTGATAGATTACGCACACATTATAAATCATTTAATTTGAATAGCAATTATTGCAGAGAATAAATATTTATTGATAATTTGTGCCACTCTAACTAGCTGAATCTTATCTGAAAAACAATATATTGAGATATATATCTATTATATTGATATATATGAGGGGATCTTATTAATGTTTACAAATATCTGAAGGGTGGGTGTCAAGTAGATGGGACCAGTCTCTTTTCAGTGGTGCCCTGGGATAGGATGAATCATAGAACCATAGAATGTTAGGGGTTGGAAGGGGCCTCTGGAGATCACCAAGTCCAACCCCCCTGTCAAAGCAGGATCACCTAGGGCAGGCCACGCAGGAACCAGGTGGCTTTTGAAAGTCTCCAGACAAGGAGATTCCACAACCTCTCTGGGCAGCCTTTCCAGGCTCTGTCACCCTCACAGTAAAGAAGTTTTTTTCCTCATGTTGAGGTGAAACTTTCTGTGTTCCAGTTTGTGACCATTGCCCCTCATCCTATCAGAGGGCATCACTGAAAACAGACTGGCCCCTTCTACTTGACATCCATCCTTCAGATATTTGTAAATATTAGTAGGATCCCCTCCCAGTCTTCTCCAAACTAAACAGCCTCAGGCCTCTCAACCTTTCTTCATATATGATAATATAATATATTGCTTATAATAGTATAAATAATATATTTCTTCCCTATAATGGGAAAATACATCATAATAGAAAACATGTCAGTGTTCCTAGTGTTGACCACTAGCAGCTAATATATGTTCTAATATGATATATTATTTTCATATATAAAAGCAATTCCTTCCATGTAGGACCATAGTGCTCCAGAAAGCCTCTTTATCCTATCAGGGTAATAGTTTAGATGATAAAATATTTGCAGCCTTATCAATTAACACTCTCAAAATAAGTCTTTTTAATCATGGATCATTTTTCACCATGTTATGGAAAATGTGCTCAGCAGCAACAATGATGTGTGGTCATATAAAATCCCCAAACAGCTAAAAATAACACTAAAGCTGCAGAACACCTTTTGAGGGTGAAAACAGACTGTGGTTGAGGACTGAGAGACAATTATCATGTGCATGAGATTCAATAACTTACAAAGTTGAAAACAGGTGACAGGTTTAAAAAAGTTTACTTGACAGATATACTTACAGAAGTGGATTCTTTGGGAAAACATGGAATATATCTTGCATGAGATATTAGGTATTACTTCAATCCCCATTGAGAAAACTATTTTATTAGTCAAAATAATTTACAAAAAACCCTCCAAGAATTATGAACTTGAAATCATGCTTTCTCTGTATGCATATGTTTGACTATATATAAAGGTGTGGGGGGGTTATTGTTCATATTTTTGTGGAGTTTTATGATTCAAGCAGCAATCTTCATCTTCAGATTGGTAAATCAGAAATCTCTTTTCCCAAAATGTTAACATTTCACTTTTTAAACATCTTGCTGTCCTCCAAGAACTTTGTCATCAAGAGAACACTAAACTATTTGTGATTCTATATGCTGGAGAGTAAGATCTTGCACAATAGCAGCGTACATGACAAGGAAAGAAATGTAGCTGAAAAGAAAGTAGAGCGGTTTTCTCAGTAGATTCTTCTTAAAAATATAGAATATTTGCTTAAAAATACAAAACTGGGGAAAACATTATGAGAACAAGAAAGGTTTTTTTTTTTTTTAATTAAAATTGAAAGAGCTATTGCAAATTTTGCTGCCTTGAAAGACAGAGCAGATCAAAAGTATTGAAAACCTGAATGGCCCCGGAATACCACCCAACAAGGGTCATTTCACATTAGCAGCCACTTGTACAGGAACTTAGGAAGGAGAATTTCTAAAACGTGTTTAAATTTCTTCTTCTTTGTTTTGTACCCAATATCAAACTGGAAGGAAACATCACCTCAAGTCTTACTAGCTGTGGCAATAGGGAACTTGACTTAAAGAAATTGATCCTGCAAGTAACTGTGAGCATCTTTTTGGCTAGACTTCTCTCCACAAGCTGGAGTATATCCATGGGCTCAGCTCAGCATCTCAACTTGCATGAGAAGTTTTTTGCTCTGAATTTCTAAAGCACCCACTTTTATGCAGTAATTGAATAAGGAGCTGAAGCTCATAAATGTGCAATGCCAAAAGAGTTCATGTCTCATCTGTGTCTAATTGACCAGAAGGAGTGAGCAAGATGTGGTATCCCATCCTATGGGATGTGGCAAGTTGTGATGGGTTCTTTTTCTTCTTCCTTTTTGATGTAGTAGAACTAAGAAAGCACTAGATATTTGGAAAGGGCTATGTATCGGTACATATGGGTACTGAGGAGGGGAATACCTGAAGCTCAAGTTTCATTTCATTGGGATTGCATAGAAGTAATTAATAGCAGTCCTTGGACCAATACCTTGAATTGTGAAGTTCGTGTCCTGACTTCCTTTTCCTTCCTTGGGTAAAGCACAAACCTAGTCAACAGATCAGACAGATTTATGAAGGAAATGTATTAAATAACTATTTCTGTAGGCTTAAAAGTTATCCCAGAAAAGACCAGTTCCAAGGCTTTGATACTGTTAAATAAATTGTATAAACAAATGGTATCATAAAGTTTTAGTTTAATTTTTCAACTCTCCACAGGCTTTTTAAAATCTGTGAGGGGCTGTCCATTTTTCCAGCAAGATTTTAATCTCTCTTGCCAAAGCAAGCAATAACATAAATCAAACCTGAAGAGGAATCTTAACCGTTTTTATTACAATTTTTTTGTTATTTTTAAAGGAAAACAAAGGGTTATGTATACTAAAGATTTAAAAAGAGATAACAACGTGAAATTCTTGCAGATCTGCATACAATTATCCTGCTGCAGTGAGATAACCAAAATTTAATCATATGGAAAGAGCTGAAGAACTATTTTGTGAAGTATGAGTGCCTAGGAAGTTTAGGAAGGAAAGCAGGAGCGATCTCTCTAATCTGCATTCTGTTGTTTTTCTGGGGTGTGTACTTTACAGATCCTTTCCTTTTGCATCAGTAACCTGTCCTTGTAGAGTCCATTTTGATGATTATTATTCAGTGCCTGCAGAAGGATGTGCTTTTTTTTGATGCATATTCTTGTACTGCATGCCCTCTACACTGGCATCTATGCTGAGCTGATTTATTCGCTCAGATTAACGTTGCACACAGCACTTAAGATGCTGAATATTTAATTACATCCCTACTCAGATGCTTCTCTTTATGGTGCAGCAGAAGCTATAAAGCATCTGTTTTTCCAGTGTGGATTCTGACAGCAATAAACCCTTGCTTACGATACACTGTGATAGCTATTTCAAAGTGTCAGAAATCATTCCAGAGCTGGATTGGCATTTTAAAGCCAAGACCACAACAGGCCCTGTTCCAGGAAGCAGGCACAATCCAAACCACATCTAAAGAAGCAGGTCTGAGGTAGTGACTCTCATGTGCAGTTCAAGTTTTCCTTTGCTTTCATTCCATTTGTTGCTAAGTAGGTAGCATTTGTTTTCATCAGGTAGATTTTTTTGTTCAATTGGCTTTTGTTTAAGAAGATTTTTTTTTTTTAATGAGTAATCCAAGTAGTTTATGTAGCAGAATAAGAGAGGGAGGGAAGTGTTCTTACTCTCACATTCCTCTGCTTATAGGCTATGAGGCTTTCAACTTCTGAGTTACTGTGAAATCTGAAGAGCCCTTGTGATGCCCGTGTTGTCTTTTGATTTTCTAGCTCATTAGGTTCCTGCTCTCCTGCTTGTGTCTCCACCACATGCCCAGCTCTCAATCTCATTTCTATTTTTTTGTGATTTAAGAGCAGCTCTCACCTTCGCTCACCTCACATATGAATTTGTTTCAGGGAAGTACGTGGTAGGTATTACCCTCCTACTCTGGGTTTTACTTCAGTAAAATTGGCCAATTCAGTGAGAAAACAAAACCTAAGTGCCTAATTAGCATATAAGCTTTTTTATTTTAAATATGAAACAACACAGCTTTGACAATTCTTTGAGTTAGAGTTGCTGAGAATTTAATTAATTTATCCATATTGTCATATGGAATATAAGCCTTACAATAAAAATCCTTAAAAAAACCCACATACTTTTAACCTCAGAAAAAAATTTCCAGCTGCTTTACAGTGAATTTCAATTCCTCTTCTAATTGATAAAGAACACACATGAAGTCAGCAGCATAGCAGAGGGAAATTAAATCCCTTTGTGGCAGGTACGTTTCCCCCTGCTCAGCTGACACAGAGCAGACAGAGGGTGCTGGACACTTTGGAGCCTGGCCAGGAGCAGTTTGGCACCTTGGTCATTCAGCTGCACCTCACAGGGCTTAATGGGTGCCTCAGGGTCTGGACCCCTTACTAAACAAGCTTGGGGTCTGGGCCTGTCCCCTCAACCTGTTAGAATGAGCACAGCCCACCCTCCACCAGGGTATAAATGGGATCCTGCCCTAGAGCCAGAGGAGCTGGTTCTTGGCAGAGCAGAAGGCCTGGCAGTCAGACCTTCCCCTTGGACATGCCATCCATGGACACTTCCATGGATTGAGGGAGTCTCGGCCTCTGCCCTCCCCACCCCCCTCCAATTGGATGAGTGATAATCTTGGGCAGTCTGGTGTGGAAGATTTTCCCTTGATGAGTGAATGCGTGCCCATTTCAGTTCATCTTCCCTTAAGGTTTAGGAATTCCTTGTGTAGTGGTTAATTCCCAACAGACATCCAAACCTGTATTTGGCAGAAGGAGTGCTGGGCAACCCTGGTTGCAATAGATCCCCATTCCGGATAGTGGCTGCTGTTTGCTTTGTGGGTGCCTCCATGACAACTTTCCATGTGAATTTATTTTTGGCAATATATTGATGTTGACAAAAACCAGTAGGAATTAGAGCGAGATTCCCATGAGTAAAAGGCTGCTTCTTTCATTTCAGTTTTAATAGTCAGGAAGGAAACATATGTAATTGCTCCTAACCTAAAAGAAAAATTCTATTTGTCTATGTCAGAGAGATATCAGGAAGCTATAGCAATGACAAGGTTATATTGCCTTCCAAAGTCCAAAATAATTGCAATAAATTCTGCATATTTTCTAATTCAACTCAGCAAGCCTTCCCCCTAAATTGCATATATTACTACTAGGCATTCATGAAATCAATTTATATTTTCATATTGTAAAATCCACAGTGTCTGGCACATGGCTTGCCTATAGCCTCTTTGTGCATTGCTAGTAATATATCTGTATCATATTTTTCCAAATAGACTCAGTATGCCTGAAAGTCTCCATAATAATATGCCCTTTGCTGCTTTTTTAAATGTCTGCATCTCAGAAGTAAACAGCCTTCGAACAGACTATGCATCCCTCTCTGTATTTTTTGATATGCAGCACCCAACTAGGACTGTGGCATGTGTCACTAATAAATTCAGTGGCAAACTACATTACCTACATTCTCATCAGCTACAAAATCATTCTGAAGCATATTGCTTTAATAGGAAAACCTGTTACTCAACCAGCACACCTAAGTAGGAGTTAACCTTTGCCGTGAGAAAGTATTAAAGAGCACCATTTTCACAAAGTTTTCACATCCTTCTAGTTGCAAAAGGCTATCACCTCTTTCATGCGGTGTACAGAAAGATTATTGCTCTTTACCTTCCAGGCAGAGCAGCAGGCTATGCAGAAAGTCTTCTTTGTCAACTCGCTCCTGGCATCTGAAATTAAAATGATAGTTTTTTTACAACCCATTTACCAAAGAAAGAGTAACGCTACAGAAAAAAACAAACAAACAAAAAAACAACCCACTGATGCACACCTCACATCAGAAAAAAAAAGATGTTATTGTCAGAGCAGCAACATCAGAAAAAAAACAACAACAGTCATTTATAAGACCACAGTAAAGCAGCAAAAATCTGAAGAAAATCCACAACACCAGGCAACTCTTCTGGGAGAAATTATAATAAAGGGAGCAAGGAAAAATATACAAATGGGAACAAACTGAAAAGCTACTGGCCATAAGCAATTGTTTTTACAGGTCTAAACACATAAAAATTAATATTCTCCAATTTTCCTTACCTGTGTTTGCCATTGTAACCACACAAAAGACAACAAGGAAAAAAGGTAAGAAAGAAATGTCTTGGATATGTGGGGAGAAATACCAGTGACAAGTTTGCAGTTTAATCAGATTTTTTTCTAACCTAGGTCACTTGGATTATAAATTATTTTTAAAAAAAACCTTCACAAGTTCTCCCATAATTGCTTCCATTTGAAGAGCTATCCTTAACCTGCTGGCCCCCACCACCTGCCCCGTGGTTTTGCTATAACGCCATTTTCCCCACCCTCTTTAGAGCTTAGGGAAATCAGGTTATTGCTTTAACAGCACTAGATTTAGAACTCCAAATCTCATTCCCAGCTTCTTCAGGAACTCTTTCTCTCTCTCCATTCCCAGCAATCAGACCACCATGGAAAGAGTATTTGTACTCAACAGCTGTCATTGGAAGGGTATCAACAGCTACCTTAGCTGCCAATCTGCATTACCAGAAGCTGGGAATAATCAGAGGGCTTTACCAGACCTGAGAGTTTCCTAATAACATCTGTAACCTGGGCCCCAGGGAGACAGCAGACTTTCCTGGGGGATGGGTCAGGGTGGCATATTGTCTGTCTGAGTGGAATCACCTACAGCCATAACGCTTCTCTTTTCCTTGGTAGAGGCAGTCGCAACACGTGGCTTTGACCGCCTTACCTTTGGCAGCTCCTTGGGTGCATTTTCGACTTCACTCTCATTTGGTTGTCCCTCAGATTCCAGAGCCCCATACCTGTTGCGTAAGGGCAACCGGGAAGGTGAGGGAGGCCGGGAGGGGGGGATTCACTTGTGTCCCCAGGCAGGGACCTGTTTCCATTCCCCTCCTCTTCTTAGATCCCTTCCTTCTGCCCGGCGACAGGAGGGGATCCTCTGCTTCTAGTCGAGCCTCCACCTGCTGCCTTTGCCTCAGGGTGTGGCTCCACCCATCTATTTCATTCTCACGTTCTCTGATTCTTCTTAGCCTGTCCACCTCCTCTTTCAGCTCCACCGCCCGGCTGAGCAAATCCTTCACCTGCTCACCCTGCCCACGGGCGGTGTCCCTGCCTCCCAGCGGTGCCGGCGCCAGGGTCAGGCGCTCCGTGCAGCCGGACACCCGCACGGCTGCGTGTTCGCGCGGGAGCTCGGGCCGAGTCGCCACGTTCCGTCTGGCAGCGGCTTTTGACCGTGCGATAGCCACGGACGGGTCCTCTTCTGGGAGGGCGATGCCCACTCGTGGAGATCGTGCCGCCCTTGCGCCCGCTGCGCTGCCGAGCGCTCTGCCGACGCAGACTACTTGGCTTCTGCCCTCGGGGCAGGAGCGGCACCGCCGACAGCAACTGAACGTACCTTAGGCACCGGCAGAAGCCCGACGCCCTGCCCCGGGGAGCAGTGGATGCTGGCTCTGGTTACACCTGCTTTAAATCAGCCGCTCCTGCGGCGGCTCCGCCCGCGTTCACGTCCGCAGCCCGCCCACCAGCTGCCGGCCCCCGACACGGGCGAGCCGCTTGCTCAGCTTCGAAAAAAGCTACAAAAAGCCCCAAAACAAGCTCTTTGCCGGCCTTTTTTTGCCACGATTCCCTTCCCCAGTGCGGACTGACCTGCACTGGAGCTGGTCTGTTCGGCGAGTGACCAATGAAATAACCTAATGTGTA
Organism: Baryphthengus martii; assembly: GCA_013396935.1. NCBI lineage: Eukaryota > Metazoa > Chordata > Aves > Coraciiformes > Momotidae > Baryphthengus > Baryphthengus martii. The sequence goes on along the minus strand of VWZK01023433.1, from coordinate 3,743 downwards.
TAGACAGCAGCTCGCTAATGTCATCTCCAAACCCAAGTTTGGAACAGTATTTAAACTTTTCCATCTCTCTCCATTAATCCAGGAACAAGGATTCATTTTGCTTGATTTTGGATTGCAGCCCTTAACCTATGCTAATCTATGTCACACTTCTTCAGCAAAACACACCACAAAGAAAACTTGCGGGGAAATTTCTGAGCCTCGTACAGAATAAGTTTTCCACGGCCTATCTGAACAGTATCACCAATAACTGTCGTTCACACAGTAATGGGAATGTGGAGTTAGATTTCTGCAGATATTTACTCTCTGAGGATGTAATTCAGGGAACCATGCATAAAAGAGTTGAGTAACAATATGTGAGGAATTTTCTGTCTCTCAGTGTAAATTCAGAGGATCCTTCAGAAGACACAGAAGTGACAGTCATTCAATCTCATGTCAATCCCAAACACCTTCATCAGGAGATCAGGATGTGTCACCAGGGTCTTCTTTGACCGTGGTGGAGCTTTTTACCTACAGTAGATGTAATTAGCTGAAATGAATCTTAGACCACTTGTACCCTCTTCATTGCTATAAGCTTAAGTACAGTCTGTGGCTACCGTATCTTAGAAAATGACACGCAATTGCCATAACCAGCTTATCTGCTGCCCTTCCAAGTTCAACGATTCTTCTCAGAATAGTGATTTACAGAGATACCGACACTCTCAACAACTGGAGAAGAAAGTCAAATTACTTTTGCACTTAACAGTTTTATATTAACAGGAGCAGTTTAGCAAATGATGGACTTGGTTGCTAGCCCAGTAGAGACATCCATTTAATAGGAAATGACATTTCAAAAAAGTGAGTTCTCAGATAAATGGAGTAGGACAGAAAACTGTGCAGGCAAAGTCACAGTACCAGCAGGTATTTCAGAGTTGAAGTATGATCTGAAATACCTTGCTTTGTACTATCCAAAAAGATGGAATATTGTGAAATAAAAGGAGTCAGAGAAGAATGATAGTAATGGTTAAGGGCACAAAAGCATATAAGAATTTTCTCTGAAGAAGGATTGAAAAGACTGGGATTTTTCCTTTGAAAGAAAAAGCATAAAAAGTAAGGAATAAAAATACCTAAAATAGTCAAAGCATGTTGGAAGGACTCTCCCTTTTCCTCATTGCTAAAATAAGGTAAATATACTCTAGACCACTTATCTGGAGTTTCAGAATGAGAAATAGAGCATGACCAAAAACATCAAAGTCTTCACAAATTCGATTTCTAAAAAGATTATGGATCCAGCAGAACACTTACCTTCATGATGAAGTTTTGATAACCTTTGAAATAGCCCATTGATACTGTAAGTTAGTATATGTCTGAGTGACATAATAATGAGGAGCAGGGAAGACGTATCCATTTCTATCCACAGCATTTACTTGCGTTGCTGTTAACAGAGCCATTTGCCCTGATCACCTTGTTGCAGATTATCTTCGGCCAGTGAGGTGATTGTCCTTCAGAATTACACTCGCATGCCACATTAGTTCCAAGGGCTTCACTGTTATTAATGTTGCTATCATGGGAATGAGGAAAAAGCTGTTGTCAATGGAGTATGGCGTGCATGCAGCGGTTGTACCAGTACTGTTTCTGTTAGGAATGTGATACTCTACTGAAATATTTATGCTACTACCTTCTTGAGTGTATGTGTGTGTACTGGAGAAGAGTATAGTGTCCTTCCCTGTGGGGACATAGATACACTAAGATCTACATCCCCACAAGAATGTAATTAAGCCGTGCAGTCTTTCTGTGATGAATTGTGCATTAATAGCTGAACTTGGCAACATCTCTCCAGTTCTGCAGGAGTTAATATTACCCGGGCCAGGCTGGATGGGGGTTTGAGAAACCTGATCTAGTGGGAAGTGTCCCTGACCATGGCAGGGATGTTGGAACGAGATGATCTTTAAGGTCCCTTCCAACCCAAGCTATTCTGGGATTCTATGAACACAGGTTCATAGGTACAAATTTATTCCAACTAGAAAATAATTTAATAGTATGTTACCCTGATGTATAAGAGCTTAGCAACAGAATTCATGGTAACGTGGTATCCAATGACACCGATTATAACATTTAGAAAGACCTCTGAGGACTTAAACAGGATTTGCACATAACATTCACTTTCAATGCCCAATACAGCCAAAAAAAAAAAAAAAGTAATCTTTGCGTTAATGGTTGTATGATTCTATGATTAATTTTTTTTCCCTAAGCTATCCAAGTGATTCATTTACTAATAGGTATTTCCACGTTATCCCTTGCTGCTGCCAGAAAGAGGCAAATAAGTTGCTTAGCATCTTAGTTTGTATCATTTGTTTTGTTCAAGGTGTGCTGGCACTTACACCCTGTTTTTCTTGTTCCTGGGCTTGATACACCTGTTTTGCACAATCTTGAGAAAACCGTCAGATTAGTTTTGTAGGTGACTGGTCAACCTTAATACTATTTCCCTGTCAGGTACACGGTTCAAACATCTACTGCACATAGAACCATAATATTCTAAGTTGGAAGCGACCTATGATGATCATCAAGTGCAACCCCTCAGCATCTGGGATTAATCACAGGTTAAGCTGGTTCACCAGGGAGAAACTCAATCCGCAAGCCCTGAAACAGTATTTACCTTTGGAAGTCCCTTCCAACTTGGGACATTGTATGATACAGTGTCCACCTGCAAGTGGAGTTCAAGCTTTTGGATTTTCTATACAAAACCTATAGATCTATTCAGCTCTCACTTCTTCCAGAATTCATTTGTGCTTTTGCTGCTTCTAGAAATGAAGCAAAAAAATCAAAATTAAAATATTTGGATCATTTTAAGTTAGGGAAACAAGATGAATCTGCTCATCTCTGACTATCATCCTCCAGCCAATTATACTCCATTGCTAACTGGTCAAGTGAAGAATTTGATGTTTTCTTATAGAAATATTCTTATTCTTTATTCTTAGTACTATACCTACTATTATTTTTATGTAATTGTGCAAGATTTACAATTTACTTGACCTCAGCCTGCTTAAATTTACAGATAGAAGTACAGACTTTGACATGAGAGGATTTCGAAAGAAAGTAGTAATGCAACAATACCAGTATAGCAGCCCAGACCTTTTCAAGATGCATGGTTTTAAGAACATAACTGAGGCCAGGTGACATCTCAGTAGATTCTAACTATTTAAAGCAGAACTGGTGGGAAAAGGAGTTTCCTTTTCGCAATAAACTTCCATTTTCCAAATAACTTTCACTTCAAAGAGCACCAAAGAAACCCGACCACTACCATGAGATTGAAGTTCTGCAGCCTTTCATTTCAGAAAAATAAAAATAAAAAAATAATTAAAAAAAAGAAGCTGTTTTCTGGACCCAGAGCTCCTGGGTGCTATTGACATGGGACTATTACATCTAGCAGGATGGAACTGAAGTGATATATTGCTCAGTGCAGTAGTTTCCCCCCCTTATCAGCCCAAGATCTACAGGCTTCAGTGCTGTGACACAGGTCCACAAGCTACCTGGCCCAAAACAGCCCTGCCCCTTGCCTGAGCTGCGGCTCTCTGCAATGCTAACCTCCCTACCCTACTCAGTCTGAAGTAGGACATGCTCCTCAACTAAACGGTGGCAAATATTTGGGAGGTGAGCAACACTTCCAAGTAGCCCACTGTCAAGGTCTCAAGGAGAGCATATGAGCAGAGCAAGTCTACTTCTGTCAAGGTGCTGGGCATGCTCACAGGCCTCAATGGCTGGGATCT
>VWZK01023394.1:0-36448 GCA_013396935.1 Baryphthengus martii | reverse complement strand
TTTTTTTTTTGTAGCTTGTCCAAAGCAATCCAGGACTGCAGTCCTACTCTAAACACCAGCAGCTCCCCACTGAATGGGGGTAATGCTTTCAGAGTGCAGAATCAGCAAAAGGGCTCCCTGGACATTTCCCTCCCTGTCCTTCCTCTCTGTTGACAGTATCTCAGAAGAAGGTGTCTCTAGAGAAATGGGGACATTGTCAGTATCACTACATTTACATCTAACTCAGTAACAGACACACAAAGCTACTCTAGCTTGGCTTAATGTTTTTATATATATATATACATATGAAGGTAACAGCAATTAACCTGACTTATGTTTTGTGCAAACTCCCCAAACCTTTTTTATTCTTTACTTAAATAAATGAACCATTGATCCAATGAGAAGCTGTTTTATTTCAGACGACTTTATCTCCTCCTGGCCCCCCCTTTTTTTTCCCTATGAAAAATTAAGAAGTTGATGTAGCTCTGATTTGATACCATAATTAGCTTTTCTTCCACGCGCTTCTTCTTGAGCAACATGGTGAGCTGTGAGGTGGTTTTCTTCTGCAGGAATTGGCCATTTTACTTCAATTTTCTTCCACTCTCATTCCCAGAGGAACTGTAATAGGAGAATGACATCAGTTTGTCACCAAACTCCATTCTCACCTCCTGTGGTTTTGCTCTTTAAAATTCCTACAATCTCTCCGTGAAACGGCAAACTCCCAAAGATCTATATGCTGCCCAGTTTTTCCAAGGTTCAGCAAAATGAAGCTCTTCAGAGTTCACATTTATAACTGATCTCAACATACACCTTTTAGGGAGAATTTGGGCATGGCATGAGCTATGCTACAGGGCTGTCAGATTTTATCTGCTTTATTAGAATATATTCAGAATAAGACAAGAGAATCGAGCCTATTGTTTGACTAGTCATATATTTATTATTTGTGGTGCTAACAGGCAAAACCAGTATAACAATTATAGAAGTTAGAAAAACTAGAGCACTGAAAAAGTATTCATGCAGAAAGAGGTTTCTACTTGAACTATCCTCCACAATCACCAGTTAGTTGATTTGTCCCAATATTTATACTTCATCATTACAACTGCCAAAACTGGCAACCACCAAGACTGTTGTCTCAATTAAGGACAGTAAACAGATTGTCCCATTTTTTTTTTATAATGAAAAAATCTAAAATGTAATACTTCACAGTTTAACATGTTTATTCATTTAAACGAGCTAAAAAATAGTGGTGTGACATCTGCTTGAGAGACACTGGTACCTAGCATTTTGGCTGTCTCCCGACCAATTTGGTTGTGATTAAGGGGGAATAAAAGGAAGAGTAGGGGATTCTGTCAATCAAATGCATTGATGAACTACAAAAAGTATTTTTCCACTCTTGGAAAGCGTAGAAATACATCCACAAAAGAATGCATTACAGCAAACAGAGGATCATAGGGAAAAGTGATGCAAAATATCTCCATTGGCCCTTTCAGGGAAAAATATCATAAGCAGACGACCACAGAGAATCTTTGCAAGTTTATTTATCACATGGCTTCATTTCCAAAAGTGCAGGCATAATCCACTACAAAAATCTTCTGAGAAGCAATTCTAACACTGCATTTCTGCTGTCTTCTCAATGGGCCATATTGTTATTTTCTTAGTCATAAGCACCACTAATCATTATGCTACTGTAAGTAAAACTTGAAATGTGATCAAGATCTGTAGTATCGTATTTGTTGGCACTGTAACTTGCCTAGTCTGCATTTCAAGTACAGTCCTTTCCTCAGAATTGTCCTGAACACATCTGACCGTCACCAACTGGCTCAGTCATGCCTTATAAGCATAATCCTGTATCATAGCAAAATGAATCATCACTCTCCTGGGAGCTGCGAGCAACATTTTCCTGCCAGAAAGGGCAGCATTCAAAATCTGGCCCTAAATCAGCAGATAAGCCTCTTCCATAGCAGCAATTTCCGTGGAAATGGGATGGCTGGTTTTGTAGGGCTTTCACTGTGCCTTCATTGAGTAGCATTGTTTCAAAACCAACTTGTTAGGTCAACTACTCTAGATGACACCTAAGTAGATGAATCTGCTCATGTTGCGTATGTTCGCAGTTACGCTTTGCAGCATCATCTCACAGTCTACGTGTCGTCCCTGCTACAGCTGGTCTGAAGCATGGAAGGAGCTATGACAGATACTGAATCACACAATGTCTACATGATATGCAACAGTGAACATTAGATAAACTGTTCTTCAAGAAAAGTTTAAATATATCTCTAGGGTCCATTAGGGAAATGCTTAACATGCTTCCCGAGTTCCCAGTAAAATATATTTATGGACTCTAGGAAATAGAGTTAAAGCCTTTCCTTGGCAATGTTCACCAGCAGCACTAGTAAAACTACTATATTGAGGCTTCTGTCCTGAGACAGTCTAAATGCTGGTTCCTCTTTTGTAAGATCAAAAGAAAAAGGAGAACTGATGAGGAAGGATCTACCAAGCAAAATCACTGCTGGAAGCCTGTCCTGCCTTCCTAGTCAGAGACTTTTCCAAACGGGACATCCACTTCCACTCACAGCACAAGGATTCAGTACAGACATCTCCTCCACCTCCAGCCTTTGCTGGAAAGAAATTCAGTTTACTCCATAAACAGAGGGCAACAACAATACTGTCACCTACCCTTTTCCTAGAGGTGGATATTCTTCAAAAAACCCACCCTGTTAAAGCCAGAGCTGCTGTGTAAATGGTTTGCACACGGAACAACTTTGTCTGCAGAAAGAGATTGGTTCTATTGGTATTGGGTGGGATGCCAAGGGAAGTTGTCTTTATTGTCTTTTAAGTATTCATAGGCTATGATTTTAATACGGGCTTTTAATTTTATTTTAATATGGGTTCAGGGGCCCTAGAATAATGTGGATATTCTAAAACTGGTGAATATCATTGCTCACGTTTGAACATTGTGCTGTTTAGATCACTCTAATGTCCTTTCAAATGCATGTATAATTCAGTGTGACATATCCAACATTAATAAGAGAATAAAAATAGTAAAAATACATTTATTATCAAAATATACACTGAGCAACTCATACACAGATAGGTGGTCCAAAAACCAAGAGGCATTCAATCTCAGATATAATTAAGGGCAAAATAAGCCACATGTTCACAAGATTAAAATCAGTCTCTACTTTAAAATAACAGGCATGCACAATGTAGTGCTCCAGAAAGCAAAAATAACTTCAGGTCACATTCTGATTTTCCCTTGGGGTAAATCAGCTGTAGTTTCATTGAGCTCAGGGGAATAAGAAATTAGGAAGCTCAGAATCAGATCTGATTACTAATATTGTTGTGCTTGTGCCTTTTAGAAAACCAAGAATGAATAACCTGATTAGAAGTGGCAACTTTTAGCTTTCAAAAAACTATTGACATAGTCCTATTAGAAATCATTGTACTGATAAGAAGAAAAAGTGTATTATTTGCTGTAATATTTGCCATGTATTTCTATGTACACTGAGCAGAAGTCTATCCAGTTTATCTAAGCAAAACGAAATTCTCTGGTTACATAAGAATATCTTTCATTTGAATGAAAAGGCCTAACCTAAACAAAGCTAACAGACAAAACTGCAAACTGTGGCACTTGTCGGCAATATGGACTGATAAGCCACAAATCAGGGAAGCTGCTTCAATCACACATATACAGGATTTGGATTTTGTCTGTGAGTTGTAATTATGGGAAATGCACTCTTTCTGTTCTAGGAACTTCACGTTCAGAAATTTCACGGTAAGAATAGCTTGCTTTCTCAGGTGACTGATTCAGAAAGCAAGTTATGAGACAATCTGCATAAAGGAGCTAACTCTAGTTAATTCTCAGGCCACACATCACCCAGAGAGCTACGTGCAGACATTAAGAAAGCAAACCTTCCAGCATTTTATGGAACAAGAAAACTGCTCAAGCAAAGTAACAGGAGAGGTCTGCAGTCTCTGTGACATGTGGTGTGGCACTGGTGAAGTGAAAGGCATGTCAGATCCAAGGAGACAGCTTGTGATATGCTTTTCCCTCCACTGAAAGTCATGCCATGTGTCAAATAACGCTTCATCATGAATGTAACATGTTGCTATGCGCTTGGTCATGTGTGCAAGTACTAGCGGACATTAAGTCACATAAATGCATAAACGTTAGAGTTTTGTGTCTGTAACAGTCATAATTAGAATAAGAGAAATATTTGCACGTACATGTTTATGCTTCTTAATATTCTTCTCGGAAGACTGTTGTCCTCTGAATTTCTAGAGGAGTTGTTTTGCCTTGCATGAAGCAAATGAGTATGAAAGGTAAGAAGTGGATCCTTAGAGACTCGTAATGTATATGGTCATAGTGTATGGTTTAAAAATAAACTGTATTGATCTAAGTTCCTTAAGTGGTGATAATGGGACTGTGTCAATTTAAAATAAATATATTTTCCATTACAATATTTGCTATGATTTGTATTCCTTTGTCTTCAAAATCACTATAAAAATCTTAGTCAGGCATTCCTGGAACAAGTTAGTAAATATCTCAGTTGCAACTAAACCTAACATTCAGCCCTGAAATTGGTACCAAAGATAAAACCAAGCTAGTTTGCTAACAGAATTTCAGAATTATGGTAACATTTCTGGAAGTCGATCCGCCTAACTCCCTTGCCACATTCAGCATCAATGGCTCTATCCTTTTCTTGGTATCAAAGTGAATCCAAAGTCGAGAAAGACTGGCCACATTTCTAAAGGATCAAAACCAAACCTTTAAAACCACAAGCTCAGTTATATGCCAAAGCTGAAGCAGAACAGGATATAGCTAGAATTTTTACAGCTCCCTGCAGCTGCTTTGACATACCGACTTCTTCAAGCGGCTCGTGGTTATCAAAGGGATCAGAAATGTTATCTGCAGTGCATACTGTGAAAGGTACTTTGCAAGAACTGAAGTATGTCATGGAGCCAAGATTTTCCCAATTATTAGTATGCATGACAAAAAAAAAAAAAAGAAAAAAAAATATTTCTTAATACTTACAACTTTTCACATTAGTCTGATGATTGAAAAGATTGTATAACAGGAAAGCTATTTTTTTTACAATATCCTCCTAACAGGTAGAGCAAGTTGATACCACAGCCAGCAGGAAGAGTATAATTAAAATACAATTTTGACTTTATGTTAATAATAGAGCAATCCACTAATTAAAATCAACATCGACTGAACTTTCTATTTACACTAGTTCAGACAGCACAGGAGGCAAAGAACTGCGTTTCAGAGGCATATGTGAATGTTAGAGCTTCTGTCATCCAGGTGCCATTTCTGACAGAACACGTGTGCTGAACAGTTGGCAAAAGAATGAAAAAGATTACTGCAGATATATGGGCACACAGAATCTGGGATGACATAAAATTAAGTCCATACAGGAGGTGACAGACTGCTTCTAAAAATATTTTTTTTTCCTACAATTTCTTCTATCTTCATGCCCGTGCGTGTGCACGCATGCACATAAAAGATTAAAAGGGAGATAAAAGATGAGGGGGTTTTGATAGATTTTAAGTACAGATCAAGAAAAGAATTTTTATTTGGTAATTCTGCTTTCTTTTGGGAAAGGAAAAGGAATCTAATTTGGCAATTAGGAAGCTTTGATTTCCTAAATTTCGTCAAGGCAGACTATCCTCCTGTGAAGTCAGCATCAATACCCACAATAATAATAGCACCTGTCTTTTGACATCAAAGTTTTCTGCCTGAGAAAAAAATAATGTAAACAATAAACTTCATGCATTGTACTGCTGCTCCTGGATTTGGTGTTAACCAAATACACTTGCCAGGAATGAGCGTTCTCTTATTTTGTAGATCTGGAATGTAAAAGTGACTGACGTATCGCAAAACTTCCTAATGAATTTGGACTGCAAGAAATGGCATCATTTACTGTCTCACAGTGAAGGGACTGTTATGTTCCTACGTAGTCTTGTTCAAGCTGAAGAATTCTTGATGATAGATTCACTGCATCTGCTAGTTTTCATCTGGATCCAGATCAAGGTCAACTTCATTGGAAATGTTAAGATAAAAGAAAGCATAGAAAGCCAACAAAAATACCAGTATAGCTGCAAGGACAAGGGCAACTTCCTGTAGAAATAAGAGAAAAAACAAACAAACAAAAATCCTGTTAGAAACAGCACCATATTTTCAGATAAATCAGGAACAAATATTATTTACATTCTATAACGCACAGAAAAATAATATCAGACATATATAATTGCATTAGGCATTGACACCTAAATGGTTTCTTTTTCGCGATTACCATTTCAGAATGTTATGAAATCCATTCACTTAATAAAGATTTTGGTAAGTTTGATATACTGCCAGAAATAGGATATTTGGCTTAAAGATCTTTGGTCTGACCTAGAAATAAGAGCTGTATGTCCTTTTGTTACACTATTCCTTCTTTTTAAAAAGAAAATAAAGAATTCACAAATCACAGTTTTGAACACAAATTTAAGTTATGAATTTACACTGTGAATTTTGATGTTTTCTAGCAATATGTTACTGCTTTTTGCCAACAAATTTGTAATTTTTTAATGAAGCAAACACAGTATGGTGGAAGTCAATGAAAATTGCTACCTCTACCTCCCAATCTCCTGGCATGCACTACAATATGGAGCTATAGAATCCTTCTGAATTGGATGAAACTTTCTTCCCTCCCCTCTGCAATAATGCAAAAAGCACAACAATTTGCACTTGCACTTGCCTCTCTTCCCATAAAATATTGCAACTTGCGGCATCTTCCTTAATTAACATAAAAGAGTCTTCCAAAGTATACATGATTTATAGCAGCTTTCAGAAGGAGAAAAATGTTTTTCTACTACATGTCATACTCATTATGTGACTGCCTATCATCATATTCTATCTTAAGGCTGGACTCTCTTACGCTCCAACTTTAGATCTCAGATACAATAAATCATAGTATGATCATCCACTCTATAACACTGCTTATTTCAAAGTCACAGTATTTCACCTTTTACAGTTTTTATTTTCCTGGAAAGCACGGCACACTTCCTATAGCGTTGACTCTCATTTTGCTAGACAATTAAAGAGATACGAATTTGAGAAAAATCCTTCTGTTCCTTCAGCTCACAGAAAGTGCCACTTCCACAATATGCACTGCTTCATTTCTTATCAGCATCATCTATTTTAAAAACCATGCACTGAGGTGCTCAAAAGGAACAGGTTAATTTGTACCCCCAAAACCGCTTTCCCTCTACAAAAATTAACAACCTCCCCTTCAAATCTCAGCTTCATGTTAACCTACAAACCATCTGCATCAGAACAATCCAGCTGTACACTTAACAAGAAAGAAGCAAAACAGTTCAGTGACTTTATAACAACTAATCTGAGTTGTTACACAGGATGCCACAACAAATCTTCCCTGCCAGTGGGACTAAAAGGAGATGTCTACACTGCACTGAGACAGTGGCCAGACACCCTTTATCATCCAAGGAGAGAATCACAGAATCATAGAATGTTTCAGGCTAGAAGGGACCTCCAGAGGTCATCCAGTCTGACCCTCCTTGGTATAAGATTCATTGTGTCCTCTAAAAGAGGTCAGGTGAATTCTTCCTAAAAATGTCTGTTTCTCCTCGCAGACTAGAAGGGGAGTGGAGAGGATATCTGCTGTGGAAACCTGCACTGTAGGATGAATTCCATTCAATACCTCTAGATTGGTGGTGGCTTTGTGACCAACTTTGTGTGTCCACTGCCAATAAGGAGTTAAAACTGTGTTAGTTTTGTTTTTTAAAGTCTAGCCTATAATCTGGCATTCTTCTATAGAACAGCATTTCATTTGCATTTACATGAATGCATTATATAGTTTATCAGAATGTTGGATCAATAATTCAACATATGCCATCTAAAAAACTTCGAAATACTACTGCCTAGCTGGCATATGCTCTATAGGAGTCTTTGTTCTATAGAAACCTTTGCTTTATATTTTATATGGATGATTAATTGAGATGTACTTGAAATTTATTTTACCACATTAAAATTGCTCCTGTAAATTTGCTGAGGCTGTTTGCTACAGATTTCAACTACATATTCCTCTTAGAATTAAACCATTGTCTCGATTGTCATCCTCCTGATTTCCTATGATTTGATTAAAAAGAAAAAAAAAAAAAAGAGAGAAAGTACATCTAATTCACTAATATATTAAAGGAAAGTGATTTTTGCTTTGTTGCCGTTGCAACACGTCAGTATCTCACAAAAGGGCATGGCAGCATCAGACAGGTTTCATTTATTTCCTTGTATCCGCAGCTGTGCTCCCAGACCCATCTGGCCACACAGCTACTAATCTTAAGAGGATGTAATAAACAAGTGACATACAACTGCAAGCTCCATCTGCTCACGAGAGTGGACAACAAAACCCTACAATGCAGGCACCGTTCACACTTGACACAGAGAGCAAATTCATTCCAGTATTAAAAAGTTTTTTTACCCTCTTGTTTGGATGCCACGCTTGCCACGCTTTCTGCTTTACAATAGGTTCACCTTTCCTCTCCCTTCTCCCCAGCGTCCCTTATGAAACGCTGCAAAATTTTGAGGAATGTTAGCATTAAAGATTTTTATTCTCAGGCTGCCCAGTAACTGCTTTCATGGGAGTAGCTCTTTAATTCATCTGCCTAAGTTTTGCACTGAATAACACTGAGATAACAATACTACTTCCCTTACATAAGTACTAGGAACTGGGTGGCTGGATCATTATTTATTAACCGGGGAATGAAAAAAGCCTTATTGAAATTCCAGGTTTGAGAATTATGTAAGAACCTTAATTTTGAGTTACTGAGGAAGGCAGAGTAACAAAAATCTAAAATAACCAGCCTAACAAAGGACACCTGGCTCTCAGCTAAGGATATGCAGTCTCTTAAGAATTGCATCCAGTTTATGAACTTTTATAAGCATAAATTTTGCAACGTAAATAGCAAATGAGATGCTGTGCCACTGTACTGTCTTTGCAACAACAGTATATATTGTCATTTTAATTTGTTTTATACTTATCAGACTTTGCTATTTGTATTTTAAGCCATGCATAGAAATGAAATGTTAAAATACTCGCCGCTCGGCGTATACAGCTCCCTTTCTCTTGCACTTTATGGATCATCCCCATCATCCCTCTGCAAAATCCATTTACTCAGAGGATTTCATCATGAATAATTAACCAACATAGAGAAAGTCCTATAGAAATAAACTCAAAATGATCACAGGGTTTCTTCTCCTTCTTTTTTTTTTTTCTATTATAAATGGTACAGAATGCTAGAAAATAACACCCCTGCTCTTAAATCCCAAAGTACAGCCAAACAAACCTTTAAATGGAACAGAATTTTCTATTATATTCTCTTATATTTAGAATAATGTCTGTAAAACCCTGCTGATTTCTACTTGGTTAAGTTTTTCAGAAACTTTTCCATAAAAGAAACACATGCAATTACAGCATAACATACATTTAATTCTCTTATCATTCTTTGCCATTTTCATGTATACTTTTATTATATTTGGATAACGTCCTCAGATTCACCCTGATGGAGCAAGTTGCAGAGCTGGGATCTAAATAAGATTAATCCAGAGAAAAAAAAACAGAGGTGACAAATAACTGTTGGCTATAACAACACAAATCTGCCAAACACTGCGTATGGCAGTATTACATCTTACACATATAGAGAAATAGTATACTTTCAGGAAATTTCAGATTTTTAACTTTTTTTTTTAATTGTCCTCTAAAGAGAATCATATGGTTTTTTATCTGAAACTAGTTTAAAACTAGGTGAGAGTACCACAAATTGCTGTCTTTGAAATGCTAAATTATCCCTAGCTATTTTTGAAACAAGACGAAAAGAAAATCATGCTACAAGGATGCTTGTAGAAATAAAACAAACATGTTTGGACTCGACAATGAACCTTTTTATCCTATATAATTTCTAACCAGAAGACTTTATCTGGACATTCATTTTTTTTAGAGTTTAAACAAATTCCTATTTAAAAACGGATGTTTACTTCCTTAATGCAGGATATTTTGCATCTAATACAAGGTAACAAAAGTAATCTATTAACTTTTATTAGTGATTTCTATGTTATAAATTTTTTATTGTAAAAAATTCCAGTGGAACAAAGATCATCATTGCCTCAAATAATGAGAGCAAGACACTATTACAGAGTCATCTAAAAGGCCTGGGTCTATGATCACAAAGCAATAGGATTCATTTTAGTATAACTAAATGCAAGATAATATATACAGTTATCAAAGATGTAGATAGCACTTCCAAAGTGGAGGACTCTGCCTTGAAAAACTGTGGCGCTAAAAAGGTATTTGAATTTAAGGAGTTTTCATTCCCTCAAAGTGATCTGTGGGTGTACAAAGGTGGAGGGATTTCCAGTAGGGAGATGACTGGTATTTATTTTATCATCGAGAAGAATGAGGGGTGGTTTGGTTACAGCGTATAATTACATGTGCCATACACCTGTATTTAAGTAAGGCGCTTCACAGTGTGGGGTCCTCCCATCTTGTTTACAAGAACCTCTCAAGGTCCAGCTGCAGTGAGATGAGCCTAGTCTTGAAATAAAATGCCATTTCCTAGGAGCAAGAATAACTGAACATTCCAGTTACCTCTTGGGGAAAATATGGACTTCCAGGGTTATGAGCCTTTCATAGTTAGATCTCTCAAAAAAAATTACATTTTTATTTAGCCATTGGGAAGAATATATGAACTTGAACTTTGTGTGAAAAGGAGGTCCTGGCTGCTGCCTTTGGAGTCGACAAACTCAGGCCCTCCAGCCTTCCTCTCTGGGAAGACTGAGATTACTTACATGGCCAGTGCTATATTCTGAACCCCTGAAGTACCAGATTGTTAAAAGTACTGGTACTTCCTGCTTCAGTGCTTCAGACTTTTCTGTATAGGATCAAAAAGAAGTTGTCTTCTTTTTTTCAGGATTTTTTCCTCCAATTATATTGATTTCATTCCTGGGATTTGAGGTTCTGTTGTTGTCATCAACTATTCTTTGACGTGTTAGAGATTGGTCTTAAGTATAGATCAAAGCCTGAGAAAGGTGGACTTACTACCCTGAGACAGTACAGAAAATTCTCCTAAGCTCCTGCTTGGTTCATCTTGTTCACATGTTCAACCGACCATGATTACTGTGCTTACGTGTACAGGTCAGGCTAGGGTCAGATGGGAGCAATCTGATTTTGTTTTTCTCTTTGTGCAGGTTTTTTTTCCCCTCTCTTCCATTTCAAGGTCAGGGATCAAAATCTGACTACTGGAATCACTGGAAATGTCACACTTTGTTGACTGGTGGCACATTAAGCTGCCCTGCTCTTTATGTGACGTACATAAGCTGGTTTGAAGACTCAGTATTTTGGCTGTTATAAAGCTCTTGGACTTTAGAAAGTATTTGGATGAAATTTTATGACCTGTAACATATCAAACGTTATGGGCAGATCAAACAATCTAAGAGTCCCTTATGGCCTTAATTTCTGCAAAGCCATGAAACTATACTCCCAGCTTATCTTGGCAAATGTAGCTCACTAATTTAGCAGATTACAAAGTGTGAAATCCTTTGCCAAAATACACTAGGAATGTGCTGTTATCTATACATAACTTGCTCCAGATGAGATAAACTCTTCACAGTGAGCTAGCTAGCTACACAATAGATTAAGTAGATATGCAAAAGAATGACAGTAAGCCCTCACATTTGGAGGAAACACTTCTTCCTTAGCTCAATCAACGTACTACATTGCTAATAATTCAATTATGTCTTTGCAAGTGGGTGTAAAATACAACTGTTCAGATTTGCGTCTACATTTCAACAAGAGAGAAAACTTTATCATCTATCCCACGGACCACCAAATCAGTCTTGGTGCCTATGAAGAAAATTTCTCCCCAAGAACTCCCATTACTTTGGGCCTCTGCATATCAAGCCTCCACTATCAGAGGCTGAGCTTCCACATTCCTCTAACCATCTTCTGCTTGCCACCCTCCTGCTGGCACCTCTCCCTCACCCGAGTTAGCACTGATGATGCAGAGCGCTTGCTGCTCCGCCTGGTAAGAAGAAGCAGGTGGGCTTCCACCAGCATGAGCCCCCTGCAGGGGGACAACAAAACAACCACATAGAGAACGTTCAGAGGCTCCCTTCTCAGTACTGTTACAAAAGATTTTCTTACCCAAACACCAGGAGACATACAACATACAACTCTCTGAGTTGTTTCTCGAGGCAGGGGTCCTGCTTTTCCAAGTGACACCGTAGATTTTGGCACCGCTTGCATTAGTGTCACATACACAGGCAGAGCCAGCGCAATAGCTCTGCTACAATATTTAATTTTTAAACACATTTAAAGAGCAAATATTACACACCAAATACTAGCATGGTGACCCTGCCTGAACTAAGTTTTCATAGTTATTAGTGCTTAGCTGCTTCTCTGTTATCCCTGTTGATAAAGGATAAAATCTCTCATTGGGGAAATTAAAAGATACCAAATGCCACTGACTGAAAGAAACTTTGTTACTCTAAACCTTGCATTGAAATGACAAAGCAATCAAAGTTTGACAAGACAAGCTAATTAGTATGCCAGCAATGAAATGTGAAGGATCTGCAGGGGATTGGTTCTGAAAAGTTTTATGTCATTTATAAGGCCTTTTTTTTAAGTGAATGTTGTCAGCTCTCACGGTGAAATACACAACAGTTGAATTTCATTATCTTCATAGAAATTAAAGACTAAAATCCCTTCACTATTTTCTTTTTTTTTTTTTTTAAATTTTTATTCCTTACATCAAGTCTTAGTTTACAGCCAGGAATACAAGGTCTTCAGGACAGTAGCACAAAACAACTCTAGAGGTATCAACGAGCACTAAAAATCCTATTGTTTTAAGCAGCATCATGGGACTTCTTGTGTTAAGAATTTCAAAGATTTATAAAAATATTCCTCCTTCTCAGAGAGCTTGTACTTTTACATGCATGATAAGGATATCCTTGCTCTACAATACTTTTATTAACTGCATTAACTGTACTGAAACCTGGATAAATAAATAAAAAATATATTAAATACATGTAGGTAAGTGTTTTCTCAAAGATTTACAAGAACATTGGACATTTCTGTTTAAAGTGATGCCTACTTACTACACTGCACTGTAGTTACACCACTTTTTTTTTTCCTCCACATAGTTTGAAGTTAATCAACTGTCACAGCACAGAATCAAGGCTTACGTTATACAAAAAGACTAAAATCCCAGCTTTTGGAAGGTGAATCATGGCACTTATCACCATCAGAAAACTTTGCTAAAACAAAGTGACAACTGTGATGATACCTTTCCAAAGGAAAAGCTGAGGCATACTCAAAACCTCTGAATTTTCGGAAATAATTAAAGGAATGTAAAAGTCTCAAAATATTATCACAAATATACGTAAACTGATGGGACTTCAACTGCTGACTTTTCTGCCAGCCACAGACACGAGGAGTGGTTTAATACCCTGCTGTCACATGAAGCAGGAAACTTCAAGGAATTCTGATTTCAAAATTTATCCTGAGGACAAGAGAGGAGTATCTGCCAGAAGTATGGAGGAAAAATTTAAGATTGTTCTTGGACAGCTGGAGGAACCTAACAGTGGAATGAGTAAAATAAGCCCTTTCTGAGAGAGGGAGAAAGGTTATGTGGCTTCACAACTAAATAGCCTCTCCTGTGGCAGGGAGAGTAGTTTCCCTGCAGATTCTGGGTGCATCCACTGCCCACAGTGAAGCTTTGCTGAACCTGAGGGATAGAGCAGAGTGAAGAGTTGTCACTGTGAGATGGGAAGAGGTGCAAGTTTACCTTTAGACATTAAATATGCCTCACTTCCGTGCTGAGCGCTGCAGGGTCTGTCAGCAGAAGTGGAGAGTTTTATTCTACAGGGATTGCCCATATTCTGGTAGAAGTATTGTAACATTTAGTAAGCCTGAGGTTGTTGCCATTAAGCAGGCTCAGTGAGAAGAATGCACACTAAGGCCCTGTTTTCCTTCCCCTACAAGCATATCCCCGAAGGGAAAGGTACCCAACTTACCTTTTGCTTTGCTTCAGCTCTGTCAGCTTTATCTCAGCAATTAGGAAGCAAAGAAAATGACTGTGATCTGTTTGGGGATGATCCAGAGTCATATTTTAAGGTCCAGGTGTGCAAAAAATTTTACAGCCAGAAGAAAATATTTAAAAGAATTTTTCAAAGAATTTTTTTGTTTTGTTTTGTTTTTTTTTTGTTTGTTTGTTTTGTTAAAGGCAGACACAGAATTGTATAGCTGAATCTGCATTGCACACTACAACAAGTAGTACCCCAGAATCACAATATCCCATAACCTGGAGAGCACCTGTGTGCCTTGATGGCAAAACTCATTCTCACCTAGAAGTCATCTGCTGTTCTACTATAATGTACAGGAACATTTTTTGTGTAAAATAAACTTTTCTTGATTTCTTTACTTACTATTATTTGGTTCTTCATTATACATATGAATACACATATGCTTTCCTAGTCTCCCTCCTTTTAAAGTAAACGACTTAAGAAAATAAGGAAACAAAGCAGCTTTTGAAGGACCAAGGTTCCTATTTTTCTCACTTGTGACAGACATGCAAAAATCTTGCACATTTTAAAAGAACTAGGCTGTACAGTAAAAGTCTCCGAGTAGAACATTACTTTTAAAAGATGTCATTGAAAGTAAAATGAAAAGAAAAAGTAAAATTTAAAAAGAGATGAAGGCAAAAAACATTGAACTCAAAAGGTTAATAATCTATCCTTTAAACAAAAAAGGCAATCTACTTTTTCTCATTAAAACCTGACACACAGCACTAACTGAGGAGATTATGTTGTGAAAACATACTGCATTGCACGGTAATGCTTGATCGAGATCAGCAATCAGGAGCAAAAAGAAAGCACTGTTTCGTGATTATAATAGCAAATTCTGGAAGACAACCAAATACATCATCTGGCAGCTCAACAGCTGTTACAGCTTGGTAGTAATACCTTGGCATTTACTATAAGCTATAACTTCAAAAAATTGATTTCTCATCTGCCAAAACCAAGAAAATGTTCTCCTTTTAACATTTTTTTGAAGTTTCTTTCACTAGAATACCCAGGTATTTGATCCACCTTTTTATTTTTCCCAGTTTTCACCCATGCTGCTAAGTTAACTGTATATCAATTTGATGCAAAAAATAAGTTTGAGGGAAAAATACCAGATGCAACTTAAATAACGATGACACACTAGGTAGTAGATAATATAGAACATTCCTAACTGTCCTTTTTGCTCATATGCACAGCCGTGATTACTATTACACTTCATATCTGCCTGAAAATAAAGTTCAGTAACTTTCCATGTCTTTTGCTGTTAGTTAAATCTTTTTCTTCCAAGTCAGAGGCAGTACAGAAGGATGTAGACTGAGATAATAATGCCGAGAATTTACAGTACTTAACAAACCTAGTCTTTTAATTATTCCTGGACATAGGATAGGAAGAGGAAGAAGGAATATGCTTATTGTAAGTTTTATAACTATATGAAATCATTAAAGCATTTATTTGTATAGAGGATCCCTGAAAAGATCAATTTTCTAAGCATACAGTACTCTATTGACCTTAAAGTAAGTATGCATCATATCAAGAATATGGACTACTTAAAATCTTTTAGTATTTAAACTATTCTAGCTATTTTGGGGTTAAGTAAAAGCAATTCATCATAAATATTTTAGATTCTGGCATTCCACTTAGATTTTGAAGTGTCATAAACAATATCTCTCAGAAATCAATATTCACAGGGTACATCCATAGGGAAAACAAACAATGTATACACAAAGGTGGAATAGGCTGTCAAATAAATCCCTACCTTTACACCTAGTGCAGTCTTCTTGGCCTCTGCTTTTAATCTTGTAGCTCTTAACATGGGCCTGGTTTTCTTGTAATCTTGTTTTCCTAGAGCAGAAAAGCACATTTAATGAAAATGATGAAAAAAAAAGAATATAAAGAATGTCAGCAATTATTTCAGCTGAAGAGCCAGAGCTAACAGTCTGAAACCCCCCCATAGTCCAGCACTTTACAGACAGGGGCTCGATCCATGGAACAATGGTCTTTAACACAGACAATTTGAGTAACAAACAGCCAACAAATGAGCGTAGATCCTATTACTCCAGAGGGACATCAATATATACGTATGGACAGTCATCTCCTAGTACAATGTTCCTTAAATTGTTCAGCGAGCATCAGACAGCAAGTAAGCAGATTAAAGGGGGGTGATCTTTTCCCCTCACATTTCAATCAAAACAAAATTTTCATTATCATTTTTGTTCATTAGTCATCCCTAATGCATATAGAAACATGTAATAGAGGACATTGTGGTGAGTGTAAAAGGCAAGTATCAGAACTCGGAGACATGCAGGTCAGTCCAAGTAAGAGCTAATAAAACCATTGCTTTACACTGTCTGCTTGTAGAAATATGTTACACAGAATCTTCTAGAAGTGTCTTAAACAGACTTTTAAAAAAGTTATGGGGACTCTCTCTTGCATCCAGAGCGCAATCAAGTGCTCGATTACTCTGAGTCCATAGGAATTGAGTTCAGAGGAGGACATGCAAGTACTTAGAAATGGTATAAATCATTTATCTCAATAATAAAGTATAATACTCGTGATATCTCTCATGGATATTTTTGCTGTCTGGAGGACCTGTTACTGTTGTACTAGGTGCTATTAACCACAGCTTCTTTAAGTCAACACAAGTCAAGGTACAGATACAGTCATAAAATGAGAAGGAAAAGAGGAATCTATGAAGAAACTGCTCAGAGGGTTTGAGCCTCAGTGCAATCCCACTTTGGCTCTTCAAAAATGTCCTTTCCATTTCCTGCCCCTCTCCCCCATGCAGCTTGCCTATTTTCAAAGCTGAGCTACAATGCTTAAAGCAGAAATGTTTGGCCATTTTTAGACCACTAATTTTACCTAGTTGTACATTAGCATTCGTTACTGTTGCATTCACATAATTTAACCTTTGTTCTAAAACCATGCCCAGTAGTTTCGTGTACGCAACACTCACATCTGATCTACCAGATGTGATCATAATCAGTAGTGCAATCTTCTTATTTTATGGTCACCTTCAAAAATAGAATATTGTAGTGCAGTGGTGAAATTCTGAAACACGAATTGGAAAAGAAAGGTTTTCTCTAGTGATATAATGGATTCACGAAAACACACTTCTGCCTTTCTCTACTCTATCACTCTGCTCATACATAATATAGAACTCCAGTTTGTAGCATACTGTGGATGCTGAACTCACATTACAAATTTACTTTCATTCTATAATCTCTCCTCAAGCCTAGGGATTACATATTGTGAAGATCTCTGTATTATCATTTGGTCAGATATTATTCATAAAAGACCTGAAATAACTTAGAAAATACTCATTGACACAAGGAAAAATAAGTGAGACCATATCTATTGGCAAAAACCCAACAAATACATATCCAAGAAACCTTCTTAGAGGATAGCGTGAAGAAAAGATAACAGAACGACTGCTTATGTCTGATGCTCCAATATATTCATCCAGTCACTGCATCTCATTTGCAGGACACGGCAACTGCAATATTATTCTTCAGAAGTCAACAATATCTGGTAATAGGACACATCAGGAGTACAGTAACTTCTTTGAAAAGTTAGGGAAAGAATTGAAGGAACCACCAAAATGGCTAAGTCATGAGACAAAGTCAGTCAGAAAGAGAACGTGTTTCTTCTCCCTAAAGTACTACAGTCATACTTTTGCTCTGAAATATTTAAAGAGCTGTTAGAATTTCCAGTATAAATTTCAGGAGTTTATAACTCATAAAAATTCACTACAGGATGAAATTTGGCATAGATGTACCCCAGCCTTGAATTTTTTTATTTGTTTGTTGGGAACCAACTTTCAATAAAGTGATACAGCTGTTCTTACTTACTTGTGAACAAACTATAGAAATTTATCCATCTGAGATGGTTTAAGCATGAAAAATACCTTCGTTTAGAAGTATATAACTGACTAGGACTAAGTTCAACTTCAGTTCTTATAATTCAAGTTTGCTGCACTCCCATCTGGGGTAAATAAAGCAGGACAGTCAGAGGTTTCCCTTCCAGTGATGCAACGGCATTAGATAATGAAAATGAGAAAGTTTTGTAAAGCCCATTAGAAATGGGAAACAAGTCAGTTACTTAAAACCACCCCCCTTTCCTCCCATTGCCAATTCTTCCTTCTCCTCTCCAAGGCCTGTGAAGGTGACATGAGGTAAATATTGCACAGGAAACCCAGTCTGTGAACTACGGGCAGGACCAAGTCTATTCCTAGAAAAGGCAAAGCTTCATGGTATTCTTGCTCTTGGTTTCAGTCACTTTGCTATTGTTTTTTCCAGTCTTGTGGCTGTGGCTGACTGGATTCTACTTATCTAGAGAACACTTCCAGATTGAACACCTAACCCCTGTACATTACAAATAGGCTATTTTAATAATGACTCTAGAGCTGGTAGTTATCCAAGTCTACGCACCTGCCATTAATTTACCACTCTCCTTGCTAAATGTGAAAGCCATAAGGAAAAAAATATAGTAGGAAAATAGTCTGAGTCCACCAAGTGTAAAAGTTTAAAAAGGGCATCTGTGAAGTTCTTTGTAATGAAAATCAGATTCAGCAATTGTATTAAAAGACTCCCAAAACATCTGAACTTTCTGAGGCCTTGGGAAAGACATCTGCATTATGGTACTATAAAGAACTATGAAATGCAAAGCCCCTACCACGTGAATACTGATCATTCCCACCTGGAAAACAAGCAGAAATAAAAAATACAGGCTCCCTATGTTCTTTTGGGCCTGCAAATTCAACCAGTTGGAATACGTATATTCACACTCCCTGTGTCTTCAGTTTCATCTTACTTATCCTGCAAGCTTTCTTGTACGTTTATACGTCAGAGTCACCACCTAAGCTGTTTCTTCTTCCCAGGAAGTGACCGTCAAAGCCAGTTAAGACGGACTCATCAGACAAAGCCCCATTTGTCTGCTTTACACAATGCCTCTTCAAGACACTGAGTTTTCCAGAGGGAACGTACGAAGGCAAGAAGAATCCAAAAAGATAGGAATGGAAAATTTCCAGGCCAAATCTTACTTTTCGTATTACTTAAGCAAAATCCTTTCCTCTTCTACTTCTCATTGTTATCAATTCATCATCTCATCTCTTCTCTCAAACTCCAGTGTCAGCTTTCCTTAGCTTTTTAATAACTATCTCCATTTCCTTTTTTTTTTTTTTTAAATAAATCGCCATTTCTTTCTTCACAACTTTTTCAAAGTCCGCTTTCTTTCCATTTTTAAAGACAAGGAACTAGTCCACAAGGCAACTTTTCCTACTAACTACAGCCAGTATCTCTGCTTGTGCTGTCTCCTGCCAGTCCCTCCCAGGATCTAGGTGCAAAGATCATCCACCTTTCCATTTCAGTGCTTGAAGTAGCCTTAGCCTTTCAGAAGCTCTCCAGAGCTCACCGTTCATCCCACCCCTTCCTTCCATCGTTATTGCACAGTTTTTTCCACTCCTTTGGTGGCAAAGTGACCCCAGCAGCAGCTGAACTGAGTTATGCTTTGTTTATAGATACTGCTTGGAAAACTTTTCACAGGTAGGAACGAAGACTATGCTACTAGCTGTAGGATTAGAAAAGGGTGAAGATTAGGGTGAAATATATGGACTTTTTGAGCTACTAAACACAGCTCTGTAGTAAAAAAAAAATGCCGAAGTGTCTCTCTCAGATAGAATATTAGGGATTGGTACAATATGCAATCTAAGTTTGTTTCTCCTCATGTAACTAGGATTTTAAAATCTATGTATTTCACAAAAATACTGGTGATTTATCTCTACTCACAAGGGAGATTGAGATCCGGTATGTTTTAATAATAGATTAGAGATTACCTGATCTTGTATATTCAGTTTTCTTTTTAACTAAACCTCCAATGACACCACGATTAAGGCAAAACTTAAACTCAATAATACATATGAGCTAGACGAGTTAATTAAATTCTAGGTGACCAGTTTTTTCCAGTCCACAGAAATACTGTGATATTGCTAGTTTGTATGCCTAACACTGTACTTTTGCATTTATACCAAGCTTTGTTATACCTGTAACTAAGAATGCAACGTGCCGAGCACTATATTTAAGAAAACTAACTACATTTATGACTGTGTTCAAGTTACAAACTGAACAAATCTGTAGAATAACTTCATGAGAAAAAACCAACCAGATTCCCAACACTCCTAGATATTTACTCTTTCATTCTAACAATAGCTCATTACTGGAATTGAATGAGAGACTAAAGACTGCCTCTCTGCTTTTCAATTCATCAGGCTTACGCAGAAACAGGACCGCATCTTTGGCCTTTGTTGCTGCTGCTGTCCAAGCTTATTATCATATGAATATCTAGTTATTGTTTTATAAATGTTCACATTTTGGGAGCTCCCTGCTTTCTTTTCTCTCAGTAGACTTTACAATATCCACCTTCATTATCGTCATGTGGCAGCATTGCTCTTCGCCTGCATTTGCAACTTTAAAAATTAATGCATTGCTATTTTCTGAATACTGTACTGCATAAGCTGCTTATGAGTACATTATGCTATCAAGCAAGCACATGCAGAAAAGCTTCCTAAACTGTTATTCTTTCAATGAAAATACAGCTGGTTCTGCTTCAAAGGCACTTCTTTTCACCTGCAAATGGACTTGCTCCCATACTCACTCCTCAATTCATTGTCTTTTATTTGTGTCTGCAAATCTTTAATTGCCTTTAATTAGAAAAAAGTAAATTCAGTGCTTTAATCTTGCAAATACATTCAATCATAATTCTGTCTGGGATGAATACCAAATTCTATTCACTGACTGATCTTTATAACAAAGGTATATAAATTTATTGTCCGTTTATATAGACCACATCAATTAAGCCACAATGGAAAAGCAAATAGATAAGAGTCAAAATATTTGAAATGAGAAATGTGCAATCTAAATTTAATTACTCAGACAAATTATTTGAAGATGAGTTATTTGCAGCATCCCCAAAAACCTGACAGATAGTAAAATTTGCTAATCAACATTACAAATTTAAAATTCCTTTCAACACTTTCACTGTAATTTGTAACAACCAACAAACTGCCGTCCTGAATATTTCTGTGCTGGTATTATAATCATAATCAAAACATTTGTAAGACATTTTGCATATAGTAGCAATCCATTTCATATGTTAAAGTATTGCTTAAGGTGTAATAAAACTACAACTACTGGGTAAATTTTAGTTACCAGTAGCAGTTTAACTAAAGTATATTAATGTAACCGATTCTGAAAGCCATACTCAAATATATACATAGCTAATTAGAAACTAGAGACAGACTGTGCCAAGATTTACTATTGAACTAGAAGTGTGAAATTGCACACCTAGTTAAGCTGAAATCAATGTTCCTATTATGATTATTGATCTGAAATAGCAAAGGCTCCAGAAACCCTCCAGAAAACCCCACAGAAAAAAACACAGAAAAAGAAAACAGTCCTCTGGTCTTTTCAGGATTTTAAAACACGATTTTATCTAGACTCTTTTTGCGGACATGGACAAATTAGCTTTGAAGTAATTCTCTTAAGCATTACTAGTGCTATAGAGAGAACATCGCAAAACCACAAAGAGACTGTAAAATGCATCTAAAATGACAGCTTGAATTCCACTCCCGATCAGCTATGCCGTGATGGTTCCCATGCCAGTAAGCTATGTCTGCACTAGAGCCACAGTTGTGAAGATGTGCCACAATTCTCATACTGCTTCTTCAGAACCATTTCTGTCTACCACCTACGACCCCTGGGGCTTTAAATTACAGTCTTATAGGATAGTTCAGGTTACGAGGGATTTCTGGAGGTCACCTGGTGCTACCCTCTACTCAGAACTTCTAGACTGGATCCAATCTGGAAGTTAGCTCCAGTTGCTCAGCGAGTTAGTCTACCTGAGCTTGTCTAGCTGAGTTTTGAGTATTTCCAAAGCTGGAGATCCCACAATCTCTCTGAGCAAACTCTTCCAACACTTGACCAACCTTTTGGCAAACAAATTTTCTCGTACCTAACTGGAATTTTCATGTTCTAACACCTCTTGTTCTACTATTGTGCACCTTTGAGAAAAGGTGGGCTTCACCCTCTTTGTAGCCTCCTATTAAATATCTGTAGACGGTAATAACATCTCAGCTAAGCCTTCTCTTCTTAGAGCTGAAGAAAACAGGTCTCTCCGCCTCTCCTTGTACATCCTGTGCTCCAGATGGTCATCTTGGCCCTTCACTGGATTCACTCCAGTACGTCCATGTCCCCCTTCTGGCTTTCTTGAAGATGGGTATGGCATTTGCCTTTTTCCAGTTATCAGGGAACAATACAGCTAGATGTCCGACAACTCAGGGAGCATTTGGCCATAAAATCACATTGTCTGGAGTACCTTAATGTAACTATAGTAATGTACCTAAAGTGCACCGATGGAATTCAGTAAGGTCTGTAAACAGCAAGCCAGTAGCTAAAAAATTCAAATCGTTTTGTACTTTGAAAAATTCTGTAACTTTATAGTAGTTTGTTTTTAAATAGGAGGGAATAGATGGGTTTTCCATTTCCTGCATGCCCTGGGACTCCTCAAAACTGGGCTCTATCTTCTCATACACAGTAGCATAATTTTTCTCTAAGTGCTTTTATTAATGCCAGCACATTAGGTACCTGGCATGGGGAAAGAAGTGTTTTCTCAAGTACTTTGTAACATCACCCAGATCCATAAAAGTACTCAGACACATAGCTTCTAAGGTGCGTGTACGGAAGTGAGTGAATAAATAAATATTTTGGAACGATTTTAAACTAGTCACTGTATATTCATTGAGTAACACAATTTGCATCCAGTAAAACTCTGAAACTCCACTCACATGTTACACACGCATGCCTCATCCATAATACTATAACTCTAAAGCTGGAAATAACTCAGGGAAAAAAAAAAATCCACAGGAAGTTCAGGCCTAATCTCAGTTAAAATCAGAAAGCGAATCATACATCAGTAACTGTTATAATCTATGTTTGGGAATCGGTGACAGAACTCTAGCTCACATCTACGGAAACAAGACCAGCCCTCAAGTATTTATTATTGTGTTTTGTGCTCTTAGTGTCACACGGACGTATTCAACGACCATTCTTTTCCTGAGAAGCAGAAGTGAGATTTTCTTATTTTTAATTGCTGCGATTCCAAATGGAGTTTTTGGAGTCTTAGGTTAACAGAAACATTTTGATACGTCTTGTATCTACCTACTCAAGAGTATGTCTGTACTCAGAAAAGGCATGAAACCCCCCCTACAGACTCTCTCTATTTTATTCAGGTTTAATGGCAGCTCAAATCACTGACCATTTTTCAGTCTTGAGAGACGGAAGAGCTTGACACTAATAATACATTTGCAAAGGACACATCATCATTTAACACAACATTAAGTGCTCAGGGACAAGTTTTTACCGTAGACACAATGTGCTCTTAGCTCAGGGTTGACATTTAATGCTACAAAGATAATTCAACCAGTCATTCATGAGACGTAAATTAATTTTCAAGCAACTGTATTTCAGCTTTAAGCCAACAAGAAGGATGCATTAAAATGAATAAGTTCCTTTTATCCTGCATGCAAGATTAAAAACAAAACAAACCCCAAATATAAGGCATTTTAAAGTATACCAAAATATACCCATTTAATTATTGGTATCTTTCCCTGATTCCAAAACAAAATTCTGGTAATATTTGTTAAATATAATATTCTGAGTGGAAACAGAATCCCTTACAAAATTCCTCAGAATTTGCCTTGAGTTCCCATGAAAAGTAACACTTCAGTAAAGAAATGCTTTGCATGTAAAATTCATATTAGACATACATGGATTGTAATGAATAATTAAGAACATATTTGAATTAACACCTTTTCTGGTACTTCTTTTAAGGAATACTTTAAACTATACAATATATACAAGCAATTAAGAAAGGAAATTCAGAAAACTGGTTATCAATCAATAATGTACAAAACAAAAAATTACAGCAATATTTTAAAACAGCTAATTAGTCAAGTAATTTCATTATTTTCCATATCTCTAGAATATACTCAATTAACTGCAAGATCATATCAAAAGATCTGCAGAATAGCACTAAAATATTGATGCTTACTAGATACTCTTTGATGGGCAGTCCTTTTACACTCCTTTCAATGCTAAATCATCTTTTACAATCTTTTCTCAAGTCCAACAGATGCATGCCTACCGCCATAAAAAGGAACAGTTCCATGTAAAAGGAGTATCTTCAAGATCCATAATGCCAGTTCTTCAATTAATCTTTCCAACAGTCTCCTTAACATTTCACAGAGTAGAACCATAGAATTGTTTTGGTTGGAAGAGACCTTTCAGATAATCAAGCCTGACTGTTAGCACTACCGAGTCACCACTAAACCACATCCCAGCACAGGTCTTTTAAATACCTCCCGGGATGGTGACTCCACCACTTCGCCGGGTAGCGTGTGCCAGTGCCTCACAAGCCTTTCAGTTATATTCAAGAGATTTTTTATAATATCCAACCTAAACCTCCCCTGGCACAACTTGAGGTCATTTCCTCTTGTCCTATCACTTGCTACTCAGTCAACTCGAACAACTGAGAAAACATCAAATAACTTCCTTAAAAATAAGTTAACACAATTGATTTGAAACATCATTGGGTGGGTGCTTCGCTTCTTTTCTTCTCCACTAGCACAATATATACATGCACTGATGTGCACATAGTTTTAAGCACATTTTTATTACTTTGCTATGGAACAACTACTAAGAGTTGCACTTTCATATAAATAATTCTGAAAATAAGAAAAGCAAAACAAAAATACTACTGCTTAGGAAGTACCCTAAGTACTCATCATTAATGCAATTAAACGCCATATTTTTATCAAACATTTGATGAAAATTTTTTTTGGACAACAGAAACTATCAGACTATGATGACAAGAAGTGTGAAAAAATAGCAGCATAAGGTGTGGTAAGGAGGGACACACAGCACACAGTCTTTCTGACTTTCTGAGACAGACTGCACCAAGCTCCAATTTGGCTTATGCATATTTTATTAATTTTGTTGCCTGCAAACAGAGGAAAATAGAGGATATACCCCAAAATAAGTGGAAACAGACTTATGGTCAGAGCTTTCTAGGAAGACGGAGGTAGCAAACAGCACCATGGTTCCCGAGCTGCCCAAGTCCTGAGTCTGCTCTTCTGGTCTTTGCCATCTCTGTCCCTAAAGGCTTCAGACTTTTAAAAATGTATCCCATCTGAAGGTACACTCACAGATCACTTGCTAGGGAAAAAAGCTGAACAGGAGGGGATCTACCAGATAGAATCTAAGTAGCAAAGACAAGAGAAAGAGAAATGATGATGTTGTTCTCACAGATATCAACCTGGAGGACATATCCAGCAATCCTGTTCCACATAGGGACTACAGCGTTACGGAAAAACAGGTCCTCAAAAACAGAGATGGTACAGCCTTACCAGCTTTCCCTCAGTGCTTCTCCAGGTTTATCATGAAAAGTTTCCTCGTGCCCTCGTGATCTATCTCAAATTTCCTCTATTGAACTCTCGGCACATTACTTTTTCTCATATCCACCACAGATTTGGAGGATGGTTGATTTATTCCCTTCTTCTCTGCATAAGGCTTCTATATATTTAGTGACTGCTATTACGTCTCTCAAGTCTTCTGCTCTCCAGATTGACACAGTCCTTTAGTCCCAGTCCTTCAGTCTTTGTTTTCTGAGGTTCTTTTGCTCTCCACTGGACTGGTCTTTTTTTCTGATTTTTGTACAAAATTGAACACAGCACTGGATCTGAGGCCTTACTGGTATCGTTTACATATATTCTCTCCTTACACACTCAATCACGGCCTGCCTGTGACTCTGCTCACTGTTCCAAACCCTTTCTCCAAAATTACTGCCTAAGCATTTCTTACCCATAGTCCATCTGTTGGTTGATTATTTATACCAAAGTTAAGAATTTTGCCCTTTCCCTTGTTGGATTATATTCTATTTTTCCAAGTCACTTCATCAGTTTTTCAAACGTAGTTTGAATTTTAATCTTAAACTCTTATCTCTTTATTGTCTTCCATAGTGATGTAATTTGCAAACTAAATTAGTCATCCCACTTGCAATTAAAATATCGGTTCCAGGACAGACCATGATGGATCCCTCATTACACCTTTACAAACAGACAATAAACCATTAATAAACACTGAGAACAGATTTCATACCATCTTGCAGTAGCTTCATATTCATGCATCTCTAGTTTGTTTATCAGAATACATTGTCAAAAAGCCTTGACAAGGTCAAGGCATATGGCACCTCTTCCTCTTCCCCATTGATAAGGTTTGCTACTCTGTCAGAGAAGAAAATTGAACTGATTTGACAAATCACATTGGCTGTGGCTTACCTCGTTGTACTGGAGGTGCTTACAAGACACTGTCTGTCCCTGTCCTGAAGAGCTCACTGTGAAGGATGAGGAAGCTGCACTCAATAATTTATGAATATTATATGTCCCATCTGTTTGCTTGTTATTGTGATGTTGGCTTTATAATTACTAAAGGTATATAAAAGCTAGCCAGTGCTTAGGCAGGAAGGTAGGAAAACACTACTAATAGTTTTCCACCGAGAGCACTTAAAGACAATAAAGGAAAATATAGAGACTGATGACCAAGTCATGCAATTCAGTTGCCTACAGTAAACCATACCCATGTAACAGATGTTCCACAAAATATCTTCTCTGTTCTTCTTACCCCCTCAACTACATAGCCAGAAATTTCTCCCATTGTCTTACACAAACTACTTTTTTTTGACCTTAAGCAGAACAGGACAACTGAGGTCACAGGAGATGTCAAAGATTCCCTACTGGGTTATCCTTTTAGGAAAATTAAAGAACACACATTTAAATGATTCTAAGACCATGGTCAAAAGGAAACCAATATCCTCTTCCCACACTGATGAAAACCGCTTCAGCAAGAAAAGCTTCCCAAGACTGAACCAAAGGAAGACTGGACTGGAGCCAGAACTTGTGGTTAACGGACTAATTTTATGGATTTAGTCCACGTATGGGATTTATGGTGTTCACCTAGGAGCAGAGAAGCTGCATGAGCTGAGCAGGACACCCTACGAATGATCACAGCCACCTTGAAAAGGGGAAAGAGTAGCAGAAGGAAGAAGAGACATCTGAGTGAAAAGAGACTTGCATGAGGTCAGGCACCAGAAGAATGGCACAACCGTGATCCTGAATGCCTTAACTCCCGATCCAGTGTCTTACGAACATAGAACATAGAACACAGGAGGTTCCACCTCAACATGAGGAAATACTTCTTTACTGCGAGGATGACGGAGCCTGGAACAGACTGCTCAGAGAGTTTGTGGAGTCTCCTTCTCTGGAGACTTTCAAACCCCACCTGGATCTGTTCCTGTGCAGCCTGCCCTGGGTGACCCTGCTTTGGCAGAGAGGTTGAACTAGATGATCTCTAGAGGGCCCTTCCAACCCCTAACATTCTATAATTCTATGTTTCTATGCAGGGGATAATGCATTTCTTAGAACTGAAAATAAATTGGATGCTGTCTGGCAAGATGTATTAACTCCTTACCAGTAAGTCATATCATTCCGGACCAGCTGTATAGCACAAGACCATCCCAAAATACAGGTTGCAATTTATTAATTCTGCCCAAGTAAAAGGTTTTCAGTAATACTGTCAGCATTTGCAGTTCTCACTTTAATGAAGCATATTGCGAAGGATGCTTTGTCAGACCTATGTATCACTGTCACTTTCAGAAGTCAATGCACTGACAGTCATAGCAGAGGTGGATGTTACAGAATACCGTGAAAGTAAGATGGAAAAGCAGGTTTCTGGAGTCTCACTCCAGCAATGCAGAAATCAAGAGGCTTTTCATGGAATTACTGGAGAAGGGAACATCTCTCGTACACATCACCGTTATCCCTTGGGATCCTAAAATTACTTGTGAGAAATAATCTCTCCAACTCATTCGTAATTTCAGCACTCCTAAGAATCACCTATCTTCAGTTCACCCCTAATTTAAACTTCTTTCCTTCAACAGAAACACCACCTGACAGGTCTTAACTAAAAGTGAATGACAGCAATAGGAGCTTACTTGAAAATATAAAGGAAATGCATATTTATGAGCACCTAGAGTAATGGTTTATGGACTTCAGAACTAAAAGTTGTAATAATGTCTTGAAGGCATATTAGGAGACACAATTTTACCTTCAAAAGCCAAACTGGGCTACAGCCAGTGATGAGATCTGTATTTGTGTTAAGATAATAGGATAGAGGAGCTTGGCTGACTTTAAAATTTATTTTTCCAGACATACTACTCCATCCTTTTCCCTTTCTGAAGGCTAATAGAAAAGGCACTGCGTGTGTGTGCACGTAGCATATTAAAACATGTAAAATAATTGCATCTTACTTCTGACTTCAGGACTGGACTTGCTGCCTTGCAGGCAAATCTCTGGTATCATTCACAAGTACTGCAATCTTCAACATATTATGAAGAATAATCAGGCTTTACTTCACACCTTTTTAGGCATATAAATTTATCAAGTAACTTAAATGTTGTGTTTTTCCAATCATTCGGCTATTAGAGGGATGGTAATGAGTTTATCTGAGACTTTTTGATTTTATTTCATCATTCGCACCAGAATCAGTGTTCTGTTATTGATATTTTAATTAATAAAGTCAGTCAGTTTCAGTAATGGTCTTATTATGAACATGACTATATTATAAACAATTTAAATAGCGAAAGGCATGTATTAGGGAGACTTATTTGGAGAAACAAGGATTGCTCCCAGCATAATTTTTTCCAAAACTTTATTCCACAGGATTATTTAAGTACGCTGCCTCTTGTAGGAAACATACAAAAGCTGGAGAGGGAGCTGAGGAAAATTGTCTACCATCTGGAAAACTATTCAATTAGAGCAGATAAAGCATGGAGCTGATTTCTATTCCTCAATCTTCCATAAAATTACTGTGTGACCTTGGGAAATCTCTTTTCCTTGCGAGATTTTGGTACTCACCAAAAACTCTTGAGATGTTGGTCTAATGGTGTAATAGAAGAGAAAAACACTCACGAGTGTTATCTAGCAGAGATGATTCTCTGATGGTCTATATTAATTTCTTACACAAATACAACGAGAAACAAAAAAAAAATTACCTGAAAAAGTAACCTAATCTGCTACTGACCCTTGAAGTCGATTTCTTATTCATTAAAAATGCATGTTAAATATTTATAAGCCCATGCACAAAGCAATTATAGTTTCTGGGATTAAAGGCATACAAAATAAAACAGAATTAAACAGAAAATTAAGTTTTAGCTATGCTTGTTTCTTCAAAAACTGTTGGTATGGACACTGCTCTGATCACAGAGGTCTGTACATCCTGCTTTCTTCCCTTGATGAAGAAGTCTCTCTGTGTAGAGTCATCTAGTGTGGTCTAGTAAGAGACACAGGACACAGAACTTCAGCCACGCACTAATTTTTTTTTCTGGATGTCTCATTTTGTAGACAGATAGATAGACAGACAGACACATAGAGCAACACAGCACAAAACAAAGCCACACGCCCTCCCTATGGCCTGTTTTTCAGCAGTTAAAATCATCAGAACAAAAGAGACCCAACTTCACTTCCAGTAACAACACAGTCCTTAAGACAGACATACTTCTAATCCAAGAAAAAGCCAGCGGATCTAATTATGCTAAGTTCTGAGAATCTGGCAAAGGGATTTTGCACATGCAGAAGAGAGGATGCTAAATTATTAAAAGAAAATTACTGCAATTAACATTTCAGTGAAACATGCATGCAATGAAGATTTATATCAAGTTAGTTCTTTTGGTGCAAAATCCAAAGGTGTAGTAGAAGTACAATGCTATTTTAATGCTCATGTTCTAATCAGTTATTTTTTTTTTCATACAAAAAAGCAGCTGCAGACTGTGGTAAAAGGGATCACTGACAGCTCACCCTGTGGTGTGCTAGTTCTTTATTTTTTACTGGTTTTCTTCCAGAAATATCTAAGGAAAAAATCTTTAGGCATAAACACCGACCTGGATTTTTAATACAGATATGGATACTAGCAAATTCAGTTAGGCATTGAATAGTCAAGAAACAAATATAAAGTTGTCTGCTCCTAACATATATATAACAGAATAGAGAATTTCATGAATTTTTATCATTTTATGATAATATATGCTGCTCAGAAGCCCCTTGTGCCTTTCAGTAGCTAAGTAAATACGGACAATAAGACTCACTGATCAAGTTGTACGATGCGTAGTAAATGAGGCAAGGGATAAATGTACGATGACAAATGTATTTATGGTTAGGGTAATAGATGAGGATCAGAATACTTTCTCCTCTCTCAGTCATATATTTTGAGCATGACCCTGGACAAGATATTCACATTTTGATTCGCTAGATGTGCAAAGCAGTCCTAGCTAACAATCTTCTTCCTTCTTGTGGGTTAGGAAAAGCGTAGAGATCTGATGCAGCAAAACACGGCAAGGGTCTTAATTCATTCTTCTCTGAGGCCAGCTTCTCATGCCGTGGTACAATGGCAGCCCGAGTTGATATATCCCTGTGAAATATTAGCGATCAATAGTCCACAGAAATACATGTCTTGATCATTTTCTATTCCAGCTGTTTACCCAAGTATAACCCACTGTAGCCAACATATTGACCTATGCCAAGGTTTACTGAGAATGAAGCTTTTTCAGTGTCTCCCATACTGGTGGGCACTTCCAAGAACCACCAATTTTATGCTGAAGATGTCAGTAATGCTTAGTGCCGCACACATACAAGAATTTATTTCAAAATGTGCTAAGCTAGGTTAAAATAATTCTTGGGAAATGACTTATTTTGCATATGCTGTTCAACAAAAAGATAGATGAAGGAAAACTCGACCCAAAGAAAGCACTTCAGTCAGCGATGTATGCAGTGCAGACAGTCGATGGTAATATGTCCTTATTCCACAACCTTTGGCATCTGCTGTAAACTGTTTCCAAACTCTTCCTATTTTCTCACTGAATGAAACACATTCCCAGGTTGCTTGAAAACCTACAAATACTACATGTTTCTCTTTTCTGCCCCCCTGGAGATGAGTTAAGCGCTGGAAGTATTTAGTAAGAACCATTTTTTTTAGTTTCCCACTGATATTTTTTGGTGACATGAATACCTGAGTCACATTGTATTCCTATCAGTGGGATATGCTGCAACAGGTCAAGAGGTGACATAGGAAAGTCCTGTCAAAGATGTAGAATTGGGGATCCTCTGAGAAACTGCACACTATACTTGCTACTAGAATGTTAAGTATTGCACTTCTATAACATAAAGAACAAAAAGAGCAGCAACATCAAATGTACACCCAGCAGTTTATTAAAAAAAAAACAAAACACAACAAAAAAACCCAAACAAAACAAAATGGAAAAGATGATGGTGTGGAAATATTTTGATAGTTTCAGCACATTATGCTGAGAGCACAGGCACTGACAAACAAAGGTTAACATTTAAATGTATCCCTTTTCCCTCATCTCTCTCCTTTTAGCCTGGACTTTCAGTCTGAATTTCATCTTTTCTTCAACAAATAGGAAAAAGCCTGTGAAATTCAAGATTATGTTTTCAGTTCTTCTAAAATCTTGATTTTTGTGAAAATACTTAGCATTAATTTTTCCACAAGTAAAACTACAGTCAGAAAGTTATGGTAATCCTTCCAAATGCATTTTCTAGCTATAAATATCTTGAAAAGCTGCCCTGCTTCACAGTGAAACTTCATCCATATGGAACATATGACTAGGAAGGACTTGGTGAACTACTGAAATCCAGTCCTCTGTTGGTGAAGGCATCTATAAAATTCAGTTTTGTTCAAAACTGATCATATTTCTACGATCAGTTGGAAAATAAGTTAGAGTTTTGGGGTTTTTTTTGGTCTTTAGCGTTTCAGTAGGACATTACTGAAGAAGCTCAGTCTCCTACTGGTAAGAAATTGCCTTCTCATTTCCAGCTATGGTTTTTTTATGGACAATTTATACACAGTCACAGGCTGGATATATATGGTCTGTTGTCTTTCCCAAGTGTTTACTCCCTAAACATTCACTGAGATGAACCATATTTATCTTAGTTTGTGTTCAACAGTACTAAACAAGGCTCTTTTTGGCCACTCTAGTAGCTCTTTCAGCATTTCTTTCAATTCACCTTTCTTAAACATGGGCGAGCAAAGCAGTATTCAGTACTTCAAATGCACTGTCTCCAGTGCCCTATTTAATGGCTTTAATACTTTTTAGCTCTATTTTAAATGCATACAAGGATAAAACACACTTTTCTTTTCACGACTACAGGTGATCATTGGAAAAAAAAGGAACCTTCTCTCTAAGATTTCCAGCGGACGAATTGACAGCATTGGTAGTAAGCTAGCTAGTCATCAAAGTAAAGATATACGCCATGTTTTAAGATGCTGATGCAACTCACACTGACATTCCCATAGAGAGATGTATGACAAATTCCATATTATTAGTTTTCTGCTTCTTCATCTGCCCATACACAGGAGTGTACTGAGCAGCTCTGAGAACATTTCCCGTCACAGGATTCTACGGTAGTACCACTCTGTGCAAATATTCCCAGCATTTCAGAAACAAATGAGAATAAAGGAACAGAACGTCTGAATAATTTCTAGAGTTACCTTCTCTAATGAGAAATTAGATCAGTTCTTTGCACAACTCAGTTTCAAAAAGTTTCCAGAGATGGAAATTCCACAACTTCTCTGGGCAATGTGTACAGTTGTTTAGCCTCCTTTATCATGAAACTTTTCCAAAATTATCACTTTGTTCCTCCATCTTCAGAGAGCACATGAAAGCACTTCCCTCTTTGTCATTGGAATTTGATAATTTTCTCTACACAAACACAACAGGTCATATTTGCTTTTTCCATTAATTCATTGGGACAGAAACTCTTCCATGGAATATATGTTATGGGGTCTGTGGTTTTCCAAGCTGCCTATCAAGATACATGGATCCTCCTGTGTTACAGACATGAGTCTGATTTTCTTGTAACTCTACCAATTGTTTCCATCTGGTATTATACTTAACAGGTTGATTTTCTGAGACACTTCATACTATGAAGTATGTTAAGGATTGTACCTTCAGTTCTATTTGATTTGCAATTTATTCAATGTTTCTCCCCCTGCAGTTCATTCCAGTTTGCACAGGCCCCGTCTTTTCCAGAAAATATACAATGGATGGCAGCCTATCTTTTCTGGAAAAGTATTTCTTCAGAGATAATCCCAGTAATCACTTCACTCTCTTTCTAATGTTCAGTAGGTAAAATACACTGTAATATATCTGAACATGATGGAAATGGCTGTGCCAAAACCCAAGCTGCATTCAGGTTTTGGTGTTTTTCACATGTAGAGAAGACAACACCTCTGTTAACTGCAGACAGTGTAAAATACCTCTAAAAATACAAGGATTTAAACTATCACTATTCATAATGTAATTCAGACAGTAGGGCTGATCTGACCTACAGAAGCCACTGGACTGAAACTAAAAGTGATTCTAAGAAGTGATGCAAAGCCTACACAGGCTTCTTACACTTCTTGATCTGTTCAATCTGTATGTTATACAGAATACTGACAGATGAAAAAGTAGATCAGGGAATTGATTCCACTGAAAAACTGCCCAGAACATTTTTTTTTCAAGTTGGATCAAAATGGCACAGAAACAGTTGTGCCATTCCCGCGGATGGCATAGTATACACTGTGACATGGGGATGGAAACAAGTAGAGAGAGGCAGATGTTTCTAAAGGTCACTTTGTAATGTCAAACTATCCTCCAGCTAGCTGGTTGCAGGTGTATCGGTATATTATACAATGCCAATAGGAACTGGAATTCAATGGCCCACTCTAATTGTTACAACCATCCCTGGCATAGTTTGTGTCCACAGCAGACCTCTCCCAAGCCATTCCTACACATGGCTCAGCAGTTAACATGGAGCAATTTTCAATAAGCAGTTTATAGCGGTCACTCTGTTTTGACGAAAGAATTTAACAGTATGGTCAGGGTCATTTGATGCTGGTTGGTCTCTGTGCCAGAAAGCAGTACCAGGCTTGTTTAACCTACGAGTACAGACATGAAGCACCAGCCCAAACTCAGACTTTTCACCCATTAGAATAGAAACCTACAGAGGTAATTCTTACTCCGCACTGAGGATTCTTACATCCACACTCAATGCCTGCAAAACTCCCAGGAGGCCCCACTTGCATTCTGCTTCAACTTAAAACTTTTTCCAGCTCTTCACTGATAGTGACTGAAGGTCCCTCAGGCCAGGTCTACATAAGGTGTTGCAAACTCACTCTTTCTGCCTGTGATGTGAACTGCTTAGGTGCAAGTTAACTTCAAACCAGGGGATTCACTGCCATAACACGCATCATTGTGGCCAAGTTAATTAGCACTGCTAGGAGGAGGGTCAACATTGCCATTATGCTCAAGAGGTCCAAAGCTGAGGGATTTAAAGCATCCTCTGAGTTCAGACTTACTCACAACAGCTTCAGTGAACCTGGGCTACACTCTCGTCAGTATGCTGCAACCTTCAGCTGAAGGGACCACATCTAATGCTGAGACACTGTTTCACTCCATATGCTAGTTCATTATCCACCTCCTCTGTTTTGATTGCCAACAAATAATGATGTTTTTCAACACTTCTCCACTAGGAACTAAATGCACAAACATTGCATCATAAATGCCACCCAACATCTGCCAGGCAGTTACCATCTTCCCACAACACTCACCTAGGCTGAACCTGAGCAAGCAATTTAGTGACAAGGTGTATCACATCCTCTTACCTATCACACCTAGATCATCCAAACCCCAATTCTTATGAACAAGAAAGCCCACAGGTATTTGCTTAAAACACCACACGAAAATTAATTCTATCAAAAAACCTCATGCATTCCAAAATCAGTGTTACTTTGTTAAATGAAAAATCAAATATCATAATCAAAGATATCAGTATTGCTACAAGTCTTACCCTAAGCACCAATGTAGATATGGTGATAATAATAAGATATACACAAAAAATATACTAAGGAAAAGGCAGGCTTTTTCTCCCTTTCCTATTTAACAGGCAGTCAAAACTCTTAAAAATTTTATTATTTAACAGATAAGTTATTTTAGAACAGTACTAGTAGCTTAGTAGAGCAAAACTTACTCAGACAGTCCCATGGTAAACAGAGTATCACTGTAGCAAAGACCACATTTCAAGTAAAGCATTTCAGAGATTAAACAACAGATTAGTAACTTGCCTTATATTATCTGTAAATTTATTAATTGCAAATAGAGCACTCAATCAAGGCAGAGTATTTGATTTTCCACATTCCACTTCTTATTGTGGAGCTTTTTGTTCACTTGGTGGTGCTTTGAAGTACTGACCCATCTGCTACACCAATGAAAAATCTCAAAATCACTCTGAATGTGTGAGTACTTTCAATAGTGCTTATTTTTAATTAAACTTTACCACCGAGGAAAAGCAAAAGACAGTCGCATGATGTCATTTCTGTAACTATAATTCAAATTAAGCAATGGCCTTTTTATATTTTCATTGAAGCAGTTTGAGTGTACTATGATCATTCTTCTACTGACCTGCTCCTTTATTTCCCATCCAACACTTAAATAATATGTAGAGTCTAGCAGCAATCCCATAAATAGTTCAAGACCTTGAAAACCACAGTGTAGCTAGCTCCTAAATTTCTTCCAAAATAAGGCATAATAGAAGCAAAAGATTCCACTGAAAAAAAATATTTTTAATACAAACCAGTTACAGAAATCCCTGACAAGGTACAATTAATGGACCGCATGACGGCTATCACCAATGTGAATAAATTCATTAAAAAAGCCGGAAGACTGTTCTGTGGTGGTGCTTACCCTGAGCACAGCCATCTAACACATTTTTTTAAAGGCTATAAATAGGTACAATACCTGCTGAACTACATAATGCACGTGCATTATGCATACTTAACGGTCACGTGCTGAAGCATGAAATAACAGTCTCTTCAGTTAAAACCTCCTGAACTGAGTCAAAGGGACACTATGTCTTTCTTCTTAAACCAGTACCCCCTGCCAGACTCCTTGCTGCCTTCCTTTCTGCTAGTCCAGAAAGTGGAGAAGCAGACTCCCATCCTTCACTGCAGGACAATGACTGGACAAAACTTAACTGCACATCAAAAAAAAACAAACAACCCACTACATCTCATACTATTGTAACTGAAGAAATGCACTTACGACTCCGTTATGTCCACCTCAAACATCTCTCAAGCACATCTGGATAGACACATTTGCACTGAGTATTTCACAGAATCACAGAATGCCAGGGGT
>VWZK01023382.1:0-17611 GCA_013396935.1 Baryphthengus martii | reverse complement strand
TCCTTTAATGTGATTGTTTTATGGATCAGACACACAGAGAGCTATTGGTTTTTTTTATGGAACAGTTTGAAAACAAATTTTTCGTAACATTAATCAAACTACCTACAGTTTCTAATGCTTATTTTCATTCCTCAGTGCTATTAACTCCATTAAACTTCTTCTGTTATTTAGTTATTTGTGATAACATCCGTGTCTGTGTTCTTATGATGACTTCTCCAATGTAAATAAATTTTCCTGTTTGGATTTTCAGGCAGACTTTGCAGTGGAAGCTTTGGCAAAGGCCACCTATGAACGGCTCTTCCGCTGGCTTGTTCACCGCATTAATAAAGCTCTGGACAGGACCAAACGGCAGGGAGCTTCTTTTATTGGAATCCTGGATATTGCTGGATTTGAAATCTTTGAGGTACTTCAAAACACTGCTAATCAGATTTCTCTGTTCCCTGTTACTGTGTGTTCAGGGCTAACTGTGGAGCCATTTAACACATGTTCCAAGACTGCCGGAGGGTTTTGTTTTGAAAATACTTTGACAACCCTAAATTACAGTGACAAAAAGTCATGCTTTAGTCTAAATGGTTCTGTTATGTGTCAGAGTGTTTCCTACTGTACATCAGTTTAATTATCAGGGAACCTAAGAGATTTGTATAATGTTTTGCAGTTTTCTTTACATTGTATTTGAATATTGTAGAGTTCTAGGGAACTTCTTTGTAAGGTCAAATTTTTGACTTGCAGATATGTGATAAATCCTATCACTGAATTATTCTTTCTTACTGATGTTGTTGTAGTTGAACTCCTTTGAGCAACTCTGCATTAACTACACCAACGAGAAGCTTCAGCAGCTGTTTAATCACACGATGTTTATCCTGGAGCAAGAGGAGTACCAGCGAGAGGGCATAGAGTGGAATTTCATTGACTTTGGACTGGATCTGCAGCCTTGCATTGATTTAATCGAAAGACCTGTAAGTTTGTGTATGAATAATACTCTAAGGAGAAGAGATTGGACTTGGGAGTTTGTCTTTCACTGCTTGCAGACTGTAAGAGTTTATAGACACTTCTGTGGAGCTGTCACAAAAAGTGAATTAACTTGAGTGCTGAAGTCTAAAATACCGTGTATTAGTAAAAGGATTTATCCTTATGGGATCATGCCCTGATGTTAAGGTAGAACACTGAGCTAAAGATATGAAACTGCTATTTTTGTACCTTTTTCCCTAGTACTAACGAAGTCTTTAATCCTCGTTCTCGTATTAAATTATGCCCTTGTGTTACAGGAGCTTTAGAACAGTGGCTCAGTTAAAAAGCTTTCCAAGACTTAGAGGAAACTTTTTTTCATCTGCAGCCAATAACAAAATTCCTCAAACTTCTTTCAGGGTAGAGTTTTCCCCATAAATCTGCCTTGCAAACTGGAAAACAGTATCTTAAAGGTGTTCTTTTAGCATATTCTTCTGCTTACTCAATATATGGAAGCTGAAGAAGACTTCAAAGAGCCAGGAGGGCCAGTGGGGGAGGAAAGATCCTAATTCCTGAAAGTTATCATTCTTCATACCTCAGAACTATGCTGTCAAAATTATTTTAGAACCTTTTATTTAAATCAAACCCAGGGCATTGCAGTTACTAGTCTCTACTTTTCTGTGTGCATTCTAGAATGCACATAAGCTGCCAGTGATGCAGTGCATGCTGAGGAGCAGAAAAGCCCATGAGCTGTGTTCCTCTCTTCCTTCAGAGCAGGAAAATGAAATCTTCTTTCAGTTATCAAAGGTTTGCACTTTGTTTATGAAACTTCACAAAGCTCTGCCTCCTTCAAAAATAAAATCTCAGCCAAAAAGCCTCAGGGGCTTAATGAGGATGTTTGAGTGGATATCCTAAAATGCATCAAAGGACTTGATGACTTTTTTTTGAAAAGCAGATGTCAGTACCTTGATGATTTTCCATAAATATGATGCCATGTAGTAGGCACATAGAAAGATCTCTCTTTAAATGTATGAACGTTACATTCATTAGAAGCTTTAAAAGTACGAATCATTCTAAACCCCCTTTTTGTTTCTATTGCTTTCCTGCTTACATCAGTCTGTCCTCTCTGAGACTCTTACAGCTCTAGAATTGTTTGACAGGATCAAATACAGACATTGGTTGTTCTCTGCTTCATTTTAAGCATAAAAATCCCTTCACATAGAGAGCTTAAATTTGAAGAGAGGGAGTATATAAAACTGTGCTGGCTGCTTGAATCGAGCCTGCTCAATCTGTAGTTACAGTGCTGCTGGATATCAACACAGGGCTTGGCAAGGGGAGGCTTGGTCATTGCCACAGCAGTATTGAGTGGCTGGAAGGGACAATTGCCTTCAGTTTAGACCACTTTAAACCATGATATTAACTGCTGTGGAAGTGCAGATGAGCTGCTGTGTACATACATGTTTCAGAAATGTGTGGAAGGTAACTCTGGAGGTCACCTCTTCCAGTCTCTGCTCAAAGCAAGGCTCTAGGCAACGCTAGATCGTGTCAGTCATGTTTGGCTCTGTATACATTGGAATAAATTTGTTTGAACCAGTCAAAATGTCCTTCATTGAACTGGACTTCCCCACAGCTTGTTTTAATTTAAATCAAATTTCATAGAGTCATAAAGAGACCTTTAAGATCATCAAGCCCAGCCATTAACCCAGCACTGCCAGGACACCACTAAACCATGTCCCTCAGCACCACATCTCCAAGGATTTGAAACCCCTGCAGGGATGGGGACTCCACCCCTGCCCTGGGCAGCCTGGGCCAGGCCTTGACAACCCTTACAGGGAAGTTGTTGTTCCTCATATCCAACCTAAGCCTCCCCTGGAGCAACTTGAGGCCGCTTCGTCTTGTCCTATTGTTTGTTCCCTGGGAGAAGAGACTGACCCACCTGGCTCCAACCTCCTTTCAGGGAGTTGACAAGAGCAAGGTCATCTCCCTCGAGCCTCCTTTTCTCCAGGCTGAACAACCCCAGGTCCCTCAGTTGCTCCTCACAAGACTTGTGCTCTGGAACATTCCCCAGCTTCGTTGCTGTTCTCTGAACATGCACCAGCCCCTCAGTGTCCTCCTTGGAGCGAGAGTCCCAAAACTGTACCCAGGATTCAAGATGTGGCCTCCCCAGTGCCCGGTACAGGGGGATGATCTTGGCTGTAGTCCTGCTGACCACACCAATGCTGACACAAGCCAGGGTGCTGATGGCCTTCTTGGCCACCTGGCCACGTGCTGGCTCGTCTTTAGCCGGCTGTCGACCAGCACACACAGGTTCTTTTCTGTCGGGCACTTTCCAGCCACTCTGCCCCGAGCCTGGAGCATTGCAGGGGGTTGTGGTGACCTAGTGGCAGGACCCAGC
This sequence comes from Baryphthengus martii, assembly GCA_013396935.1. NCBI lineage: Eukaryota > Metazoa > Chordata > Aves > Coraciiformes > Momotidae > Baryphthengus > Baryphthengus martii. The sequence goes on along the minus strand of VWZK01023382.1, from coordinate 14,271 downwards.
CCTTGGCCTTGTTGAACCTCATCCCACTGGCCTCAACCTGTTGATCCAGTCTGTCCAGATCTCTGTTCATTTGAATCAGTTTAGATAACTTCTTATTGTGGCATTCAATGGTATGTTTTAGATATTAAAATTTTAAAAATAGATATATTAAATGTTAACACAGATTAAATCTAACTGAATTTCAGGCAAATCCTCCTGGCGTGTTAGCGTTACTGGATGAAGAGTGCTGGTTCCCTAAAGCTACTGACAAGACATTTGTTGAAAAATTGGTCCAAGAGCAAGGAACCCACTCCAAGTTCCAGAAGCCAAGACAGCTAAAGGACAAAGCAGACTTCTGCATTATTCACTACGCAGGGAAGGTAAGGGTTCAACTTTAAATAAGCCTTGGTTTGGGGAAAGCACTATGCAGTATAGTGACCAAATTTAGAAATACTTGTGCAGGAGGGTAGCCTTGCTTAATTTTCTTGTATATATTCGGGAGACCTCTTGTGGAACTGTTATTAACAAATAGACAGAACTGAAAAATAGAAATTAATATTATATTAAGCAAATACTTCATATTTCTTTAATTTTATTATCAGATCTTAGAGGTGAGATTCTTTCAGGACTTTATTGAAAGGAATCTCCTCTGAATATCTGTTTTCAAGTTGATACTAGTGCTTGAAGTAGGGCCGTGTCAGTACCATCTTTTATCTCCTCAGTTTGCATAAGACTTTCTGTATGTTATCTCTTGTTATAGATCTCTTTTTATAGATAAGCTGATACTTTTAGTTCAGTCTTTAGTCTCCTGTTGTGGGGCACAGACCTCAGGGACAATGTGAACAGGCCCATGGAATAACTGCGGTTCTCGTAATTTGTGGATCCTTCATGATCACAAGGTCTATCCCATAGGGCCATGTTATGTAATTAGTTTCAGAAATAGTTAAAACTTAAGCCTAGTACCAGTTTTTGCCTTGATATTTAGAAGAAACATTTTATGTAAATGATAAAGAGCTATACTTTACTTTTTATTGAAAATCCTAATGGCTTGCTGTTATCTATTTGTTGATGTCAGTGATGCCAAAAAGTGAGATAAATAAATGCACACTTCATTATCGCAATATTTAAAATAGTTCATCAGAAATAGTGAAATCATCACTGTTAGTGCAGTTAATAATAGGTTATCTTTACATAATCAAAATGAAGTAAATCAGCTTAGTGCCTGACTCCTTGGAAGTAGTTATTCTGAAGATGGTTGAGTTCTGGCATTTCTGGGTGTTCCTGGACCTCTGGCATTGCTGATCTTCCGATGACAGGTGGCGGTTTTCAATTTTTGATCAGAATGTGTATTCCTTCCAAACTGGAATTGTTTGTAAAAGAGCTTTTCCTGCAAGAAGCACTAAAATAACGATCTGATTTAGCTTTGGGTGCTGGAAGTGTGGAAATGTGCTTTTCCTCCTGAAGCCCTTGTTTTCAAATAGAAACCTCTCTGTTTGGTTGAAGCTGAACCATGTGAGTCAATACCAAGGTTTTGTTGGACTCGGGGAATTTTCAGGCTTTCTTATGGGCTGGGATGAAACCCATGTTGGTAGCCTTGAGTTTTCAACTGCTGAGCTATAGTTTAATTGCAAACCACAGAACTGGTTCTTTCAAGATAAGAGCTTTGTTTGTTTTCCTTATCGAACAAAGTGTTTAAATATAACGGCTTTAGTGAAATTAGAAAAACTTGTGCTGCAGCACATCCTTAATTTACTCTCTAGTAATGGAGATAAAGTAATTTGGATCTATACTGGAGTTGTTTTTACATCTTCACATTGAAGCCTTACTTTGGCAGTAGAACTGGACTGAAAACATGTACCAGGTAGTAATGAGCAAAAAGTCAGATTGCTAAATTTTTTAAGAGAACTCTCATTTACTCTTTCAAACAAATAGTAACTTTGAACTGTTCTGAGGAGGCACAACTAGCTCATAACAAGCAAGCAGCAAGAAATAGGAGGAAAACAGCAGTGTAACTTTCTGGAAACTTTTGAAGCAGATAAACTCCCAGCTTTTGAGTTTCAATTTATCTGATCATGTGGAACTTGGCTGCTCTGCAGGTAGACTACAAGGCAGACGAGTGGTTGATGAAGAACATGGACCCTCTGAATGACAATGTGGCTACACTCCTGCACCAGTCTTCTGACAAATTCGTTGCAGAGCTTTGGAAGGATGGTAAGAGATCATGCTCTGAGTGCACAGGTTGTTAGTAATTTTTACCTTGCTGGATGAGTTTGGGTTTTTTGGTGCCTTTTACCTCCTCACCTTCCACCTCTAGACTAAATATCTACAGCATTTTCTCTATGTTTAACATTAAAAGTATAAGAAGGAAGCTGGGTTGCACCTCTGGCCCCTTGCACATGTACCATTTCTGAGTAGCTGCTTCTCATGTTCATTATTTGAACAGATATTCACTTACTACTTGTTACCCTGTGTCAAATCCCATGTAGAATCTTGTCCAAAATTCTTAGTCGAACTTGCTGCCATGGAGTCCTGAACATGAACAGCTGGAGTGGCTCTTGCTGTCCATAAAATGTTGTTGTCTGATGTGAGCACCAGCACAGTTGTTTCGTGTGCAGTAGTGGGTGATATCCTGGAAATCTACATCTCCCAAAATAAAATCCATTAACAGCCATACTAGCGCTTTAGATACTGAGTGTTAAAATCGAATGCAGTGTGTTCCTGCTCTAACTGTACACTGCTGGTTAGTTTACCTGCACATCAGCTTAAAGTATTTATCTACATTTTTACCTAAATACTCCAAGAAGCTGAAATAGCTAAATAAGTACTTAACAAGGACTTTTCTGTTCTGTTTTTTAACAACAGTATATTAAAGTGTATTTACATGCGGCAGTGTACAAATCCTGGAGTATCTCATTTGAGGAGAAAAGCTTGCGATGCTGATAATGCTGTAGGTTAATACTGAGTTTCCCTCTTAACTTGGTTCACCTCCAGAGAGCAGTTCTAATGAATATATAAAGAGCCTTTTGGTTGGGGATCTGCTCCTTTCCTTTTGAGTATGCGCACAGAAGCAAAAGTGGTTTGGTCTAAATATTCAAAACCTGCTTCCACAGATAACTGAAACGTGCATGGAATATGTTGTGGCCTAATTGCTTTTGTAGCACAGTTAAGTCTGTTTGCACTTGATAACCCTGTTGTGTGATACTAACTGAAGTGTCTTGTGTATCTGCTCTTCTGTCTTTCTGTTTTTGCTGTTTCTCTGCCTTAGAGATTCAGAATATTCAGAGAGCCTGTTTCTATGACAATATTACTGGTCTTCATGATCCACCAGGTGAATGGATGTATAAACAGTAGGCCTACCAAAGGCAGGGCTGTGGTATCTACAGGAAAACCATTTTTGCTCGTAGGCTTGCATGAACTTCTCATTTCATGCTGACCTTAGGTACACCTCCCCACGGCAAGTGGTCTCCCAGTGCGTACCTATTCAGCTGCTGCCGCATACATAGAGCATCTCGACTTTATGCTCTGCACTTAAGCATTGCAGATGAAAAGGTTTGTTGCTTCCTAGTTCCATGTTGAGATGCGGAATTGCTTCTGAAGTGATAATTCTGGTAGCTTCAAGCGTTTGAGAGAATGTGTAAGCTTTGTAACACTATCAAGCTTCTTTCTGCAGTCCAACATTGACAAAACCCTGGAACGTTTTAGAACTTGGATATGTATCATGGGGAGGAGCGCTGAAGAAAGTATTGATGTATCGAAATGAGTGCTGCAGTTGTAGTGGGGGTAGTAAGTGAAATAAAAATCTTCTAGGCTTGTTCGAGTTGTTATTTTATTTAAAAACCTCTTAATTTTCATATTTCCCTTTGTAGAAGCCGCACATGTTTTTTGAGGTATTGAGAAACCAACAAATCCACTTATTTGGAATGTCTTTTTGAAGACGCTTTAGATATTTTATCCAACCTCTTCCTCCCCTTCTCATATTCCTCTGCCACCCCAGCATGAAGACTGGTCACCAGCCAGTTGTGCTTTCAGACTTCCAATCTTTACTTGGGTTTATGTTCCACTACTCATGATACATCACATACTGGAGGACACTAGTGATGGTTGCTAAAGTACTCACTAGAGGGCTTGAGTTCAGAGACTTTAGCGAATGGGTGTTTGTCCACTTGTGCTATTCAATGGCCACTCTAGCATGGAGGGAACACATATTTAATTTGAATAATCTTGGAAATATAAACCACCACCTTATAGTTGGAGGATAGAGGGGAGCAAAACAGAAGATGCACAATTCTCAGATCGATTTGCAGAGTATTAAAAAGTACGTGACCAAAGAGAAGCTGAATGGTGTCCAGCCATTAGCCCGGTCCGGTGGGTGCACGTTCCTAACATCTATAAGCTTTTATGGTCATCCTCCATAACACTAATTCCCAGTAATCTCTATCCCGTTCCTGGCTTAGAACTGAATTCTGCTTCAAAGTAAATATTTGGGATATGATCTTATGAAAAACTTACCACCTTTCTTACTGTTATAGCTTTAATAAGCCATTTAGAATTTTATGTTCACAACTCCATGGAGGATCTGGGCTCTGCTGTATGCTACATGCAAGAAGTACAAGTGATTATTTAAACTTGTTGCCCTATATTTTTCTGCTTTTAATTTTCTTTTTTTTTAATAGACCTTTGAAAACCATTTGAATACTCGTATGAAATACTTTTGTAACTTATTTGTTGTATACAAACTTAATTCCGGTAGCAAAGCACAATTCCCTCTACTTTAGTTTGAATGAATTTGAAGATAACTTCACAAAATTTCAATTGTAGCCTACACATAGTTGCTTGTTCCTGACTGGCCAGGTTGGATTCCATGGAGAACCAATACATGTTGTGTATTTGCTCGGTCCTGAGAAATGCCAACTATCATTATTATGGTGTTAAGACTTTTTTTTTTTCCTTCTTTTCCCAGTGAGCTGTTTAAATAATTGTTGATGTGCACATGGAATCACGTTCGTGGTTTTGGCCTAAAGGTTTTAATGATTTTAATGATGGCAGCTGGATTTCTAATTAGTGCTTTTGAAGAAGGAACCATAGAGATCCTTACCCAAAATGTTCTGAAAAATCTATATTCTGATGCTTTAATGGCAGCTTTGAAGTCCTTTGGTGTGCAGTTTTCCTGCTTTGAAGCTTGTCTTTTGGCTAGGAAGGTCTTTGCAGTTGCATATAAAACTTGGAAGAATACTTCAAAATCGGAGAACTCTGGCAGATACTTCTTTTTTTTCCCCTTGTCACTGAAATAACTCTATTTCCAACTCTTCTGTAAACAACTATGCTTTCAAAACCCTTCAAATATTCAACAAAACTCAGATTTAATCTATATAATTACCGTGAATCATCTTTTTAAGCAAATATGCACAGATGTCTAATTCCAAACGTTCAGCCCAGAAATATTTTTGTACTGTAAGAATTCAAAGAATTGCCAGTTTTCAGGCAGCTTTGTCTCTGAAAAGTTGCCTTAAAATAAAGAAAAAGGCTTTACTGGTCATGTAGAACTGCAAGTAAAGAGCTGGATAATTTAGTCTGTACCCCCTAAAGCTACACAACTCTGCTGTCTAAGTTTGTGGCTTTTGGTTCCACTGCTTCTGCACAGCGTCCCTGGTACCTGCTGAGCGCCCTCGCCTCCCGACGGCATCTCCTGTCATGTGTTCCGCAAAGCTTCTGCTGCTGCACTCTTGCTCCTCTTTCTGCCTATCTTCATACCTGACAAATATTAAAGCCCACTTAATTATTTTCTCTTCTCCTCCCCAGTGGATCGTATTGTGGGTCTGGATCAGGTCACTGGAATTACAGAGACGGCCTTTGGCTCTGCGTACAAGACCAAGAAGGGCATGTTTCGGACTGTTGGCCAGCTGTACAAAGAATCTCTCACCAAGCTGATGGCAACGCTCCGAAACACTAACCCCAATTTTGTTCGCTGCATCATTCCAAATCATGAAAAGAGGGTACGTACCAGAGACCACTCCTCTAATTCTTTCTCTTTATTAGAAACTCTACATGCTCTTTATGTCCTGTGTGCTCCTGTGTCAGAGAATCATCTAGGCTGGAAAAGACCTTCAAGATCATCGAGTTCAACCAATGCTTATGTCCAATCAATATCTGTCTTCCTTGGGAAATCAGAAGCCAGGTTTCACACTCATCAAATATCTTCTCAGTATTCCCTACAAATCCCTTTATTACGGTTGATTTTTTGTAGAGTGTACTTACAGGTTTTTCATTAATACAAATTAAAAGACTAAAAATCATGCTTGTTTTATTTGTCTAGGCTGGAAAGTTGGATCCACATCTGGTGCTAGATCAGCTTCGTTGCAACGGTGTTTTGGAAGGAATAAGGATTTGTCGACAAGGATTTCCAAACAGGATAGTGTTCCAGGAATTTAGACAGAGGTAACGGCAGGAATAGTCTTTTGAATTTGTATGAGATAAAGCTCCTTGTTAACTAATTGAAGACACTCAAGCCCAACTGTTGAAAATTCAAACCCATGTGTGAGGTCTCGAAGTGGCTTGAACTTGAAACAGTTAAACACTACAAGTTTATTCTAAAGACAAAAGGGAAGGTGAAACAATCTAAAACGGGCTGTTGAAAAAACCTGCTGGAGAAATTCTTTAACCATGCACTTGGTGACTGTAGCTTTTTGGGTTTATAATGATGTATCCGATTGAATGTAAAGGTGTTTTTTTGTTTGATTTGAAGGTATGAGATCCTTACTCCCAATGCAATTCCAAAGGGCTTTATGGATGGTAAGCAAGCCTGTGAGCGTATGGTAAGTGTTTATATCTAAGTATTGTTAAAATATTGAACAACTGAAACAAAAATTGTCCTTTTCTTGATGAAAAACCAATGTGCTTGCTTGTCTGTTTAGATCAGAGCCTTGGAACTGGACCCCAACTTATACAGAATTGGACAGAGCAAGATCTTTTTCCGAGCTGGTGTTTTGGCACACTTAGAAGAGGAACGAGATCTGAAGATCACAGACATTATCATCTTCTTCCAGGCAGTCTGTAGAGGATACCTGGCCAGGAAGTATGTGTGCTCTTACCATTTGATCTTCTCCTGGTCACCTTAAGTCTCTGTGATAGGGAGCTATGCATTAAAACTTCCATTTCAGGAAAAAAGTTCTATACCAGTAAGAACAAATAGCATTTGTAGCTACTGTTTTGAAAGTGGTGAATCCAGCTCTTGCTCTGCCTCTTCATGTAGGGAATGAGTACTTGGAAATCAGTGTAGTCCCTGAAACGTAAAAATAACCTATTTATGGTCCGCCGTGTTCTAGAGTTGAGTAACCTGAAAATTAAAAACATGGGCAGACAATCAGTTGTATTTAACATGAAATGCTTTGCTCTTTCTGTCTTCAGGGCCTTTGCAAAGAAACAACAGCAACTGAGTGCGCTGAAAATCCTGCAGAGGAATTGTGCTGCTTATTTAAAGCTTAGGCACTGGCAGTGGTGGAGGGTCTTCACAAAGGTTCGTTATATTCTGACATTTTCTTTGGCTTTTGTAAATAGATGAATGCAGGTTCTCACTTGTTCATTTCCAATCTTTGCAGGTGAAACCTCTTCTTCAGGTCACTCGTCAAGAAGAAGAACTTCAAGCCAAGGATGAGGAGCTAATGAAGGTGAAAGAAAAACAGACAAAAGTGGAGGCAGAACTTGAGGAAATGGAAAGGAAACATCAACAGGTTGGTGTCCAAGATCAGCTTTTGGTATCTAAAATAGGAGTTGCACAATATCCCATGTGAGGGAGCCATGCTGAGGAGACACTTGTGGGCAAAAGCACTGAGAATCAGGCGAGCTCTCTCCTTTCCCACTCAGCTAAAATCTGGAATAGGAAGGTAAAGCAGGAGCCATTCCTGCAGGAATGCAGAAACATCGTGTTAACAAACCCAAACTTTTTCTTGGCCTTTCCTAGTTTACAGAAGAACTTCAAGAGCAATGTCATTTTTCCTTTTTGGATGTGTTTTCATGGTAGGATACTTCTGTGGTGTGCATGTGCTGTTAAAGGTGTGGGGAAGCAGTTATGGCAATTACTGGACAAAACTGAAAATAGGTTTATACTGATAAATAGCATTGATACCAATTTAAAGAAGAGCTGAAAGAGTGTCAGTAAAGACAGGCGTGTATTTATCACCATGGTAATGTTGAGAGATGACAGAAGGGGGATGGATGCCAAGAAGGTCAAAGCATTGGTTCCTGTGGTTGAAAGAACTGAAAGACGTGGCCTCTGAGGAGTGTGAAAGAAAACTGGGTTTGTCTTAATGTGGAGAAAAGGAGGCTGAGGGGTGACCTCATTGCTGTCTACAGCTTCCTGAGGAGAAGGCATGGAGAAGGAGGTGCTGAGCTGTTCTTTTTGGGATCCTGTGACAGGACCTGTGGGAACAGTTCAAAGCTGCATCAGGGAAGGTTCAGACTAGATATTAGGAAGCATTTCTTTACCCTAGAAGTTGCTCAAACACTGGAACAGGTTACTTGGAAAAGTGGTTGATGCCCGAAGCCTGTCAGGCACTTCCAACTGTCAAATTTACATAGCAAGAACTAATGTCTTACAGTTCCATTCAGAGCCAGCTTCAGCCCAGCTCCCCGTGGCACTGCTCTGCTGCCACGCAGGGATGACTGTGAGAAATAATCCAGGAAAATTTCCTCATCTTTTTGCTGCTTATAGATGGAGGACAGGTGGCAGGGCAGGTGAAGCAGGTGCAGTGGGATTCCTTCCTCAAACTGAGGGTACAAGTGAGCGAATATTGTTGTCACCCTATTGAGAAAGCTGGTATCTCCTGGACTGCTGAATAAAGCTCTCTGCTAAAAGTCTTTGGGTTTGGATATTGATCAGGGAGTCGAGAATTGGAGCAGAACTTGGCCTTTCACTTTGTAGCTGTCATATGCATAATCTCTTATAAGAGACTTTGAAATGTTTTCACTGCTTTACTACCTTTTATGTATATTTGCAGCTTCTAGAAGAGAAGAACATTCTCGCAGAGCAGCTACAGGCTGAGACAGAGCTCTTCGCAGAAGCTGAGGAGATGAGGGCTCGCTTGGCTGCCAAAAAACAAGAGTTGGAAGAAATTCTCCATGATTTGGAGTCCAGGGTTGAGGAGGAAGAGGAAAGAAACCAAATACTGCAGAATGAGAAGAAGAAAATGCAGGGCCATATTCAGGTATGTGTCTCGAGACTGGAAATGCAAAAGCGTGAAACAGGACGGTTCAGGACGGGGAAGCTCCCTCAACATCTCTATGGCACACAGGAATTTAGCTCCTGAGCACCATGTGTGGAATAAAATCAGTTTGAATTTTTTTCTCGTCTCTTCTTGTGTTCAGTGTGCTCAGCTTCTTGTGGTCTCCAGCACAGGAGGATGAGGAAAGGGAGAAGAGCTACAATGCCCTGTAGGTAGCTGTAGTGTGTGCAGATAGAGTATGAAGGGTAGTGATTTGTGTAGGGAGGGCCCAGGAGTGACTGCATGGGGCTTACCAGCTTTTGTGTATAAACAAAGACCAAGGGGATGATGTCACTTATGAGGGAAATTTTCCTTTTTCTCTGAAATCCTGGGAATATCATGATGAATATTCTTTTTCTGACTTCTGTGAAACTAATACAACTTCATCCCTTCCAAGTTACTTGGGTATTTTTTGTGAAAATCAGGTGATTTAGAAGTTTTATTTTAAATAACGGCGACCTCTGAAACGGGTATACCTGAGAACTTCTGTCTTTCTAAGTATTCAATGCAGAAATAAATCTTAATGTCTTTTAACAAGTGTCTGTTAACATTCCAGCTGAGAATCTTTCTTACAGCCACGAACAAAGAGAAGCACAATACATTACTGCTTTTCTAGTGGTAGCTGGCTATTCTTGCCAATATCTGAACCATTTCAGCTGTAATATTGAGAGCTGGATTCATACTGAAATCAGGAGATGCTTCCCTACGCGCTTGCACTTGCACCTCAGGTGCCCTATTCAGATGCAGTATGCAAAGGAGTCTTTGACATAAAGCCTGATCTGATTTGGTTGACATTTATTTTTTGTTTTGTGTTCAGAATTAGGAAAGTGAAAGACTCTGAAATGAGTGTATGTTTCCAGACAGCATAGTTCAGCCAGAGCTGAAATTCAGAGCATAAAAAATTCCATGTGTATCACATGGCCCTTAATTTCAGTACCAGATCTCTACTACAAATTAATCTAACAAAGCAAATCCATTTTTACTATTAGTTAAGGCAGGTCGCTTTTCAAATTAATACATCTTTGTCACCCAGATTAAAAAAAACAAACAAAAACAAACAACAAAACACATGGGTAACCTGGAAAATGCACAGATGCAATTGCCTTTCTTCCCAGGACCTAGAGGAACAGCTTGACGAGGAGGAGGGAGCTCGACAGAAGCTGCAGCTTGAAAAAGTGACGGCTGAAGCTAAGATCAAAAAGATGGAGGAAGAGATCCTACTGTTAGAGGACCAAAATTCCAAATTTTTGAAGGTGAGACCAGTGTGGGTGGTGGAGATTCTGCACATAAGTAATAGTAGTGGCAAGGAATAGCTCTCAAAACACTTGAGACTGCTGTTACATATCTATAAAGGTTGTGTCTGAAGACTTTTGGGGTTTGAACAGGTTGAAGCTGAGATGCTTAGGGATGCTTTTGAACTGGCTTTCAAAAGGGAGGTATTTGTCACATGTTATTACAAGGGCTTGTAGTGATAGGACAAGGATTAGTGGCTACAAATTGGAAGAGGGGAGATTTCTAATCTAAATTAGGAAGAAGTTCTTCACTTTGAGAGTGGTGATAATGGCACAACTTGCCCAGGGAAGTTGTTGATGCTTCATCCCTGGATGTGTTCCAAGGCCAGGTTGGACAGGGCTCTGAGCAACATGGCCTAGTGGGAGGTGTCCCTGCCCATGGCAGGGGATTGGAACTAGATGATCTTCAAGGTCCCTTCCAACCCATTCTGTGATTCTTCCCAATTTCATGAGTCTTTCCAAATCTAAGAGCTGAAAACACTATTTATCATCACTACTGTTGTTCTTTGCAAAGATTTCCATAAGTGTATAGCAAATGCTGTCCTAAAACCAGACCTCTCGTGTAAAATTCCAAATCTCACTTTCTTGGAAAACAAATGTTAATGTTTCTCTACTGTTCCAGTTGATCCTTAATATCAACAGGTCAGTCACTTGAAATAAAATCTGTATTATATAAGCTCTGTGAGACCTCTGTATGGATTTTTTTTTTTATATATATATTCAGGTGTTTATGCTGCTTAGATGCTCTTCAAATGGTGTTTTAGAAGTCGTTCTTTCTCCCCTTTCTCTTAACTAGGAGAAGAAGCTGATGGAGGATAGAATTGCTGAATGTACTTCTCAGCTGGCTGAAGAAGAAGAAAAGGCCAAAAACTTGGCCAAACTCAAGAACAAGCAGGAAATGATGATCACCGATTTGGAAGGTTTGTTCTTACATTTGCCTAAGAACAGCTTGGACATCACACCAGATGTATTACAATGTACACAATCTCTGTGTAACCTTATATGTCGATAGCTTAATAGCTGTTATTTTATCTAAATCTTGAAAGAAATGTGTTTTGCTTGCAAGACTTGTTGCATCTGGCTGCTCAATCGCTCGTGTTTAACTTGTTAGGTTTTCATTTTTGAGAATCCATTTCATTTATAGACTCTCTGAAATTCCTGTTGTGGACACATCCCTTAGTAACATGGTAAAACATCTGTCTCTGGGGAAGGTGCTACACTTTCCTATAATAACACATCAAAATGTCTTTCTAGAAGAATTTTAGTTGGCATTCATTAGGCTTCCAATATTTTTTGTATAAGCAAATCTGAATTATTTTGCTTTTCCTAATTCTTTATTTATCTAAGATGGTTTCATTTCTCTGGCCGTTTATTTCTGATTATTTTGTCTGTGTTGTCACAGGCCAAACCAGCCCTATGTGTAACCTTTTGTGATTTTTTTTTTTTTTTTCCTATTGATTTTTGTCTTGGCTTTGTTTTATTTTGTTGTTGGTTTTTTTAGTTTACTTATGACTGTAAGTAGCTATTGTGCAACGTTAATAAACTGCCAAGTCAAAGTTGCAAAATAAAAGGCAAAGTTGTTCTCTGTGCCCTAATTTGGAAATAGTTTTTTTGCTTACTGTATTATAGCCTGTCTTGCTGCATATTTTAAAACTGATGTACTTATGGAAGAACACCAAATTTAATCTTCTCTGCCTAGGAAGGTGTTGAACTAACAGGGATAGGAGGCAACTGATGTGCCTTTTCTGTAAAAGTTCGTTTTCAGAAACCTTAAGATGGGCATAAGTGAGCTTTCCTCACTGGAAAATAGTGCTTAAGGACTAGTGATTCTGAAGATACTTGACAGATGTGTTTGGTTATGGTACCATTCTAATATTTATGACCTGAGAAATGGAAATTAAGGCTTAAATATAAAGCATGCAATTTCTTGGCTAGTAAAGCACAGTAAAATGATATTTACTCTTGGAGATGATTCAAGAAACCATTAAAGTCTCTCTGCTAGGGTCTTGGCACTGCTAGGCACTCATATTTGGAAAAAAAAAAGTGTAATTCAGTTTTCTAAGGACTTTCTCAATTGGAGAATTGGGTCTTATGACACTGTTCTAACTGTCACTCACTGGGAACATAATGATGAAAAAACAGAGGGAAAAGTGCCATTTTTTTTTAATGAGGGACTGTTTAGAGAAAAACAGTTTTACTTGAGGTTGTCTGGAAAATCCCAGATAGCCCTGAGTGGCTCCGAGAGGTGGTTCTTGAACATCTCCATGTAGATGGTGATGTTCTGCTCCAGTAGCATGCTTAGGAAATCTCCGTGCTGTGGACCCACAAAGTATCGAACAAGTCTAATAACTTATGTTTTGTTAATGAATTTAAAATTATGCTAATGCTATGCTAAGCAAAACCTTCCTGTGGCTCCAGTCTTTTACCTACCTGGTCATTAGCTAACTGCAGGCAGCTCAGCTGGCAACTGTCCTCAGAAAATGGGCAGATAACTCAATGTGTTTTATTGCTCCAGCCCTGATCATTGGGTGGGTTTCACATCAAAATGCTTCAGAACAGGAATGTATCAGCTCCACAAGTAAATTCCTGGGAGCTATCAGAGTTACAGAGTCTTGCTAAATATCGATGGGATATGAGTTAGTGTCACAGATACTTGTAAAAACAGTTTATCTCATTTTTTCTCTAAGCTGTACTGTTTTGGAGTCCAGCGTAGCCTTTCCAAAGCTATGCAGGCCATCATTTTTTCCAGTCTGTACTTGATTTTCATTTTTGAGTCTTGATATCTGTGATTATCTGGCCTAGCAGCTCAAACTGTTCTTCTGTTAGCTCCCACTCTTTATTTTCTATCAAGATGAGGTTATGTTTCTGTTATTTCAAATGTTTTTTTTTTATCCCAGTCACTGACTCTTTTCTTGACTTTCTATCTAAATCATACTTTGCCCTTTCATCTTTCCCAGTCAGCCTTCCAGCTGCAGACTGGGGGAGTAATTGACACAGTATAAATTAAACTTCCTGCCACTCCATGGCTCTGCCCCAAAAACCTTCTGAGGATGACAAGAGGGGAAAAATGCGTATAAATATGATTCTTTGTTTTCTTAGAGCGCTTAAAAAAGGAGGAGAAGACTCGTCAAGAATTAGAAAAAGCTAAAAGAAAACTTGATGGTGAAACAACAGACCTACAGGACCAAATAGCTGAGCTTCAAGCCCAGATTGAAGAGCTGAAGATCCAGCTGGCCAAGAAAGAGGAGGAACTGCAGGCTGCTCTTGCCAGGTCAGAGCACGATGGTGCTTATGGCTACAGAAGTGTGGTAGAAACCTCCTTTCCCAGACAGAATCTTGGTTGTCTGCGAACGTATCAGAACTGGAAATAGTAAAGCAGAAGCCAGTTGGCTTTTGTACTAAAGCATCTCTAGACACCTGTGCTGTGTGTAGACATGGCAAAATAAAGTAATTCAGCATTTTATCAGCATCGTTGCTCTACAAAGCTGAAAAAAAACCCCAGACCTTTCACCAGGATACGGTAGTATTTGGCCTCTGGAAGCTTTTGTACTCTCCTAGAGCTCAGCTCAAGAGGGAGCATGTAATTCTCAGTGAGCTTTCTTAATGGAGTACTTTTGGTGGTGGGGTAGGATGGACGTTATCAGGATTTATGTGGTAGTCTTGCAGTCACGTGTTATGATATAAGCTAAACGCCTTTTGGGTTTTTTAAGTAATGACATTGAGGTGCTGGAGCGGGTACAGAG
>VWZK01023321.1:0-31682 GCA_013396935.1 Baryphthengus martii | reverse complement strand
CACAATATAAAATTATTAACAATTTTGTTGTATATGTGACATATATTTATGTCTGATATAAACAAGACACATGCATATATCTCATCTTGCCTTTGGTATGTTGTGGATTTTGCTAGTAACATGAAGGTAAGAGTTTAAAGACCACCTTTTTTGTAACTACTTTAACAATACCAAAACAACTATCTGTGTCTTCCCTTCCGTTTTAATGGAAGGGAAAGACAATAATAATAGAAAAAAAGTACACCATATTAGACTGTATTTCTGCAAGCAGCAGTCCAGTAATTTAAGGGCTTTCCAGGTAATTCAAGACCTACACAGAGAAATTGCTATTCAGAATTCATTTAATTTTATACTGAAAGGTATATTTATGTATAAAACTATACCACGAATGGATGCCCTACACTACACAACTTATTTTCATTTCATGAAGAGCTGAGAATCCATCAGAAGAAACTATTTTCAGAATCCTAGGATAAGAAACAGGCTTACCACTTTGAACTTGCTGTAGTTTTTCCACAAGTACATTTGTATTAAGTGAATTCTGAATTATGTTTTCAGTGGACCTCACTTCTCCAAAGGCTGTCTCAGGCTTCAGGAGTCTGCCTCTTGTCAGTGTCATACTATCCACTGTAGGCAAAGAGCTGCAAGTAAAGAGAAGAAAAATGTCATCACTATATTTCTTGATTTCTGACAGTTCCTGCAGAGAAGAGATGAGAGATGGAATAGATGGGACAAGGAATAGCTGAAATACAGGCTACAGCTGGCAGAGGAGACAAAACACTACTTGGTAGAACAAAATATAAATATCATCTGGCAATCAGAATAGGCAAGTACACTGCGAACTAGGACGTTCCCTACCTACAGAAAAAGAAAATAATTGAAATTTTTAAAAAACATAAAAAGATCAGAAAACTAACACTAATCACATAGTAGTAAAGTTCTGGTAAATAATGTAATAAAAGAAGCACTATACTTAAAATGTCTTTGATTATAATTTTTCAGAGAAGTATAATCTGATAGTTTGTTAAAGCAATCAAAAAGTTAAATAGTCTTTCAAATAATACATGATCACTGGCAGATTTTCTTTTGATGAGGTGTTCCATCAAGCAACATTCACAAATGCTTGAACAACATAAAAAAACCATAAAGCATTAAAAACCATAATGACAGAAGATCAACATGTTCCTTGACATCCCTTTGCTCTAAATCTTGGATCTACATCTACAGCACCAGTGATACTTCAGCAATTTGCCTTGGTCTGATTAGTTATAAAGTACTTTGGGAAAATGAGCTTAGTAATTAATGGTGAGCCACACGAACTAAGTTCGAATATTCTTTCTACCCCCCGGGTAAACTTAACTTCAAGAATGAAGAAGTTGTACATCCCCAAAATTATAGTTGTAAGAAAGAGACGGGAGGGGTCTTCCAGATTACATACCAAATGACATATACTGAGAAATGTGTGCTATAGGAAGACTGCTTGCAATTCAATAAAAAAGCCAGGAAGAACCTAGCAAAACTATGCAGTTAGAGGATCTCTCTCCCTAAAGAAAATGAAGTAGTAATTTAACCTGGTATCTGTAGCGTTTTTCTCAAAACATTCTTTGACACCTATCCTTGTGCCAGTGCTTTGATCTTCTACATTAACATTGCTTCCATCCTCAGAAGGTACCAATTCCTTGGTAGAAGCGTCTGAAGGTAGTACATACTGACTAGAAATTCTATTTTGTTCGGAGTAGGTGTGCGTTGCAAGGCTATTGGCCATGTCCAACTCATCTTGAGCAGGCAACATGTGTGTCCATTCTGATTAGAACAACAAGCAGAACAGAAAAGCATAATTCAGATTTGGCATATACATAAAGCTATTTTACAGATGTTCAGCTTCAAACCTCATTTAACAAAGTCTGCATTCTTCAAAGACGCAAATTCAAATCCCAAGTAAATGCAGTCCTAAAATCACACTTCTGATAGAACACAAAAACTAACATTCTATGAATGAAAGCAGACACTAAATTCTAAACAGAAGTTACAAAAAAATGAGATTAAACCCAGGTAATAGTTTCAGGTTATAACTAGTTGGTTGTAGAAAGCTACGTTTCAAGTTAAAAGCCTGAAAAGATCACTGATAGTGACAGTCATTTAAGCCCAATTCCTTTCTTTCGTCCAATGTATGCAACCAGATTAATTCAAACTTGTCCTTCCTAAAACAGGTCTCAGAAACATCTTTCTAGCACAGGGATGCAAGTGGCAGTATCCAGTAAGATGCCTTACTTCTTCCAGCTAACCTACATTGCCTAGTCTCACTATATGCTAATATCCGGCAGGACTAAAAGCATAAAAAACTCTTTACCTCCTGCTATATGGCAGCATGTAGAAGAGTTTTGCAGCCACTACAGCCACCTCCTTAGGTGGACTCAGAAACTACAAGCAAGGCTTTCATCCATGAATGGATCATACCTTCAGTGCCTGTTTTTAACTGGAACATTGGATCACCCATTGCAAGTAAAGTCATGGCAGCTTCAGTGCTTCCATCATTAAATCCTGCAAAGTCATTCAGACACGTTAAAAGTCACAAGCACATTAACCAGAAATCAACTTATTCACATTCAAAAAGCATATGATGGCATCATCAATATAGTCAAGCATGTATTTTTTAAATTGTTGCCATTCATGGATCAAGATGCTTGTAGACAGCAATTCTTATCCACTAAATTCAAACTATTCTAAAAACACTGAACAGCAACATTAACCCCATTAACAGTGTACTGGGTACAGGTGACAAGGTGTTGGCACGAGGGCAACTGCCCTGGACACAGTCAGTTCCAACTAATTTACTGCAGGACATGACTGAGTCTGTCAGCCACGACAGTGACAACTTTGGGAAACATTTAAGAAAGGCAAAGAAGTTCCACAGTGGTGAAGAGTGAGAGGAAAAGTGTCAGAAACAACCCTGCAAACACTAAGGTCGGTGGTAAGGAAGAAGGGGAGGAGTTGCTCCATGCATGGGAGCAGCGATTCCCCTGCAACCTGTGGAGGAGATCTTGGTGGAGCAGGTAGATATTCCCTGAAGCAACTGCATGCTGTAGAGGACCCATGGTGGAGCATACTTATCCTGAAGGACTGTATGCCATAGGAAGGGCCCCACACTGGTGCAGGAGAAGAGCACGAGGAAGAAACATCAGAAAAAGTGCTACTGACTGCAACCCTCATTCCCTGTCCTTCTGCGCTGCTTACGGAGAGGAGGCAGAGGAGGGGGAAACGAACGTGTGAGGTGGAGCCTAAGAAGGTGAGGAGGAGAAGGTGCTCTAGTATTTGGTTTTGTTTCTCACCATCCTACTCTATTTTGCTTGGCAACAGATTAAATTAGTTTTCCCCAAGTTAAGTCTGTTTTGGTAAGTGATCTCTTATGTCTATCTCAACCCAGGAGCTTTTCCATTTTACTTTCTCCTTTCACCCTGTTGAGGAGGAGGGGTGGGAGAACAGCTGGGTGAGCATCTCACAGGGCCAAGGTCAGCGCACGAGAAAAGGAAAAGAAAGAGGTAACAGTTTAATCACAGAAATCCAGTACCTACACTATTAGAACCATTTTGGAGTTTAGACTCCTGATCGCTAATCTCTATCCAGAATATATCCCTTTGCCCATGACTAACTGGTCACATCCGAAAAAAATATTTCCATCCTCCAAAGCTACTGTACTGAAATAAATCGAAAGAATAAAGTAGGCTTCCTCTCCACTCAATTTCCAGTGCTTCCTATAAAGATGTATTGAGAATATACTTGAATTTAAAAGTGAAAGCTATTCTGAAAATTAATAGATCCATAAGAGTTCATAACACATCTCACATGGAAAGAATATTTGCTTCTGGAAGACTGTCATCACAGTCATACACAGAGGCTATTATAACAGTTTAGGATATTAAAGTCGGAGACTACGAAGACAACAAACTTATGAATCCACCCATTCTTTGGATCACTCTGTCACACATCAAGCAAGCTGCAAGCGAACACTTGCAAAGCTTCCTCTTCTCCCAGTAAAACCAACCATAGCATGGGAAAGTGATAGATGGGATATAAAGAAGGCACATTCTCACCCTAGGAAACTGAACTCTGCAATGCTTTGTTGTCCTACTTGATAGAGAACAGTAAGAACAGTAAGAATGAAAATGGTTTAAGTCTGCTTCAAAACATAAAAGCATCCAGTGTGTCACAAGCAGGCTTTTTTAATAAGATATATAAACTTCAAACTTCCAGCAAGAGTAACTACACACTGGTAGGAAGTTAATGGGAAAGATATGAACAAGATTGTTTCTTAACTACCTTTGTCCACCTCTGGATTTCCATGTACAGTTGTTTCCTTAAATAAAAAGAAAAACAATATCACATTCTATTAAAAAAACAGGAGTCCGCAATTTTACTTCAGTGCTTACAGGTAAATACTCTGCTCAAAGGTTACCTGGCTTTGAAAGGGTATTTTTAAGGCTAATAATATTTTCTGACATGGTTTTCCCATAGCTGTGTCCCTCATGTCTATGTGGGACAGGAAAGAGTTTATTAAACTAAAGTCACACTATGACAAACAGATATGGCAACCAGACACTGTCCACATAGCTTTATATATGCTAGGAACAAATAAACAATGACAACAAAAAAAGCCCAAACAAACAAAAAGACTTTCTTACAGCTGTTGAGATGCTTACTTCTTCCTCCTTCTGTACTGCCTGCTGGACAGATGCATGAGAGAGATTTTCAACCTCAGCAGCCACCTGCACATCTGGTATATTCACAGATATTTCCATCTGTAAAAATAATTTTAGAAGTATTTCAGTTCATCAGCCCCAAAAGAAAATCTGTCAAATGCAATTTTTTATAAACCAGTTATACTTATGAGATCTTGAACATTTACTGGGATACTTCCCAAAAATTAATTTTTGTACTATGTACCTTCTGATTTAAGCAGTTATATGAACTGGAGTCAGAACTGGTAGTGCTGCTTGTAACTAACTTTAATTATCAGACAACCTAAGACCTCATTTCTAGTTTCTTGTTACTCCAAACTAAGCTATATGGCTGAGGTCTTTCATGGTGGCTGTTTACCTCAAATGGGTTTTGCTAGTCTTCAGGAAAGAAAAACAGTTCAGCATTTTCCCAAAATAAGACTAGGGAATACACCCACCCACCCATACCCACCTACCATTCTACTAATATATTTTTTTTTCCTTAACATTGTCTTCTCACTAACATCTTCAGATATTTGACATTTTCAGAAACAAGGACTTGAAATTTGGCAGAAAGGTTACAGTATCCAGTGAGTTTTTTATGAAAAGCACTGCTCAATCTGGATAACTTTCAAAGTTTTGTGCTTTTACAGTATTTTCCACTGATTTATTTAAACTTGACAACATCCGAGTCCTAGGTATCTAACCCTAAACCTTATTAGTACTTATGGCTCCTGTGTGTTAAACTAGAAAACCTGATCACCATCCCCACATGTAATATATTCTAAATCTGTGAAATGAAGAGATTCAGTAAATTTCCATGCAAGAACTTTGCTGTCAGTTATCGCTCCAGAGTTTTCCTTGGTATTTTGACTGAGTTTTAAATTATCTTCCTGTTTCATCCAGAAAAAGAAACATGTTTAATTTAGGAGACAAAAACAGCAGGACTTCAGTGGGAGAAGAGAGGAAGAGGACTAGTAGTACTGGAGTGCATGGAAAGAAGTAGTGATGAATATCTGAAGAATGAATGGAACAGTCAGGTAAATAGATCTGGAGTGAAGCAAAAAGAAAGAAAAAAACAAACAAACAAAAAAGAGCTGTGAAGACATATGACTAAGATAAGACAGGCTAGACAGGCCAAAAAAGCAAAGAAGTCATGTTGAATGACAGGGGTGGAAAAATACCTAAACCATTGATCACAATCCCTTAAACATACATTTGGGAACAGTGGACTCAGCAGTTCCCTGATGACAAGAAAGTACACCATTTCCTTTCCAGTGACTGGTTTTAGTAGATATGATACCAAGTCTTGCTATAGTCTCTGGAGTTTTATTCTAGTTTAAGAGTACAATTAAAACACAGGGCTGCCCTCTGGGCTTAAAGTTTCCAACTCTACAAATGGTCCATGGAAGAGTCAAAACTTATGTTTTGGAAAAAACTGAGAAAGATGCAGATGGTCCCACACTGACAGCAGCAAGGACAGAAGCCTATGCATCTGCCCATGCCAGACAGAGCAGGAAGACCCCTGAACAGAGTGCAGCCCACAGAGGACCCAAGCAGGAGCACAAGCAGGGAGTGGAGTTCATTGCAATGGCAAATTCTACAGCTTGAACCAAAGGGACAAGGGCTGGAGGTTTTAATGGGTATGTTTAAACATTTTTTAACCCACTGAGTTGTATGCTATAGTAAGTACTATAGCAAGAACAACATGAATCTAGGGAAGTCAAGCCTCACAGGAAACCAGGCAAGTGCAGCACTGACCAACCCGAGCTGGGTAGACATGAAGGTAAGTTGTGGTTAGTGTAGGTCCTGAGCATGACACAAATGGTATGAAATAAAGGGTGAAGATTGTACTGGCCACGGCTGGGATGAAGTTCATTTTCTTCATAGCAGCCCCTATGGTGCTGTG
The DNA here is from genome assembly GCA_013396935.1 of Baryphthengus martii. Classification (NCBI taxonomy): domain Eukaryota; kingdom Metazoa; phylum Chordata; class Aves; order Coraciiformes; family Momotidae; genus Baryphthengus; species Baryphthengus martii. The sequence goes on along the minus strand of VWZK01023321.1, from coordinate 25,058 downwards.
TTTTGGGTTTGTGACTACAGTAGAGCTGGTAACACATCAGTGCTTTCGCTATTGCCGAACAGTGCTTGCACAACGTCAAAGCTTTTGTTTTCCTCTCTTTGCTTCAGCAAGTAGGCTGAGGGTATGCAGCAGGTCAGGAGAGCACTCAGCTAGGACAGCTGACCTAAACTGAACTAAGGCATATTCTGTATCAAATGAGGTGCTCTGCTATAAAAGCTCAAGGAAAGAAGAATGAAAAGGAAGGTGTCTGATTGCGTCATTTGTCTTCCAGAGTAACTCTTACGCAGGCTGGGCCCTGCTGTCCAGGAAGTAGCCTGCCAGTGGAAAGCAGTCAAATTCTTTATTTTGCTTTGCTTTCACATGTTCCATTTGTTCCATTTTGGACCTCAAAACACAGAGTAAACATGGTAAGTTTGTTATCTACATTCAATGCAATCATCTATATACAGTTTGTAAACGTAACTAGACCTTATACTCATGTAGTATTCTGTTCAAAATCAAGTGCATGTGCCAAGTAACATCCCTACTACTCTCAAGGCCATTCTTAACAAATTAACTAAATTGGGATAAAACCCAAGTGCCTGGAGATGTAATTAGAATAAAAGCTGCTTAAACAATCCGAACAAAAGCACATCTGCAAAACTCGGCCGCATGATACCTCCTCCATTGTTTCCTCTATCTGAACAGGAACAGGTTTTGGAGATCGAAGACCTAGAGGAACAAACACTGGAGCTTTGTTTACTTCCTCTGGTGCAAAACATTCATTTTCGTCAACAGCCTCAAAGTCATCTTCCTCCTCGTCTTCCTCCTCTTGAGAAGCCCAGAGGGTCACCAAGGTTGTCTTTGAACTTCTGTGCTCCTTCCCAAATTTCTTCCTATGTGTAATTTTCAAACTTTTGCCTCTGGCAACACTCAGTTTAACTTCTTGCTTTTGATTTCCCTGCTCACTGCAATCAGTCGCACATTCAGAGTCAGAAGCAGCAGCATTTCTTAGCTCCGAGACATATTTTGGCACTGCTATCCATTTTGATGATCTTCTGGACTGCCTTCTAAAGTACAGAACAAAAGTATGTTTGAAAAATAGTAATGAAGTCCAAGACATTCCAAAAAAAAAGGATACTACACATCAAAAAACCCCTCAACTAATAAAAAGAGATCATTGTGACCAACAATACAATCTACTTAGTTCCCAACATATAGTGATAAAATGTATCCGCATTACCATTTAATTAGAAATCCTGATTTCTTCACAAAGTACTGATTGTAGATGGATATTAAGCCGTTCCAGAGTGCTGTAAAGCTCCATAATTAAATTTACAGGATACAGAATTCTTTGATTAGAAAAGGATGAATTAATTTTCATTTTGAAAGATCTGGAAGTCACATCCTCTGGGAACTTCCCTGTCTGCCTAAATCTAGAACTCAGCCACAGAACTTACCGTTGCTGCGTTCCTCGCTGACAAGAATCATCATCATCATTTACTTGACTCTCGCTCTCTGATGAGATCTCTGGAGACTGGAGGCTTTTATCCTGCTTGATTCTTTCACAAGATGTTTCTTCAGGGTCTGTAAAATTCTGTGTTCTTGTAGCCTCTGAGATGAGTGCAGCTTTCACCCTATTACTAGAGTTCTCCTAAGCAGAAGAGAGAATCACTACCGTATCATCAAACATTTTTAACTGGTTTAGGTGACAAAAGATTTAAAGAAATAAGTTTAAGGTTCTTGAAAACATGTCTACCTGCCATATCTGATAGCTTAGAAAATTTTTACCCATTTTCTTTAATTCTGAGCTCTATAGAAGAGGTGTCATTACATGGTATTATCTATGATCTCTGAGTTCCCAGTGCTGCTACCAGTTAATAGAACAAGGCCACGCTCAACAAGAGCAGATACTTCAAAAGCCGGAAAGTAAATAATTTTCTAAAACTACTTATTAATTTCTTGAGCAATTTGATGGAAAGAGTTTGGTATTTTTTCTGCTCTGGGAACAAACTAGGAAGAAAAAACTACTGGGGTTTACCGAACAGTATTTAAATATTATTCAAAACACAAACACACAGAACTATACCCCAGAACATAAAAAAACCCATCAAATCACCAGGCACAGTTCTGTCAACTATGGATACTTGGCTAAAACAGTACATTAACTGAAAGATTGTAGTGATTCATCTCGAAAATAAGAAACACCAGATAAACTTGATTCAGGTACAGCAACTTCAGACAGAGAAGTAAGTAGTCTGAAAATGAAAGAATCACATTAACCTTTTCCAGTCATATACTGGATTTCTTTGTCATCTACAGCTCTAAGAACTTAAACACAAGAACTGAGGTATAAATTGGCTCAAAACACATGAACAGCACTCACCATTGATACATTTATTTTTTCTAACATGATACACTTTTCTGCATTTCTGTTCTCAGCGTCGTCCTCTTCTCTGTTTTCATCTTCTTCAAGATAATCTCTTTTTCTAGTAACTCTCATTAGGTTTGGCCGTGGGTTCCAGTAAGGTTCTCTTGCTTGATGCAAAGGTTTTGTATTACTCTGTTTACTTTGTCCTCCAGAACTTAATTTATCAGTGGACCTACAGAAATATTTTTCAACTTTTGTTTCTCAGGAACTCCAAAATATACTCTATACGCTTGCCTTACTATTAAATATTTAGTACTTTGAGCTAGAAATGAACTTGTGTTCTGCATTATTATTTTTTTAGTTTGTGAAGTTTAAAAAAAAACAAACAACAAAACAAAGGAAGGAAGGAAAAAAAACAATGCAAAAAGGACATAAATTGCTTTTCTGCAGCAGTGAACCTTTCTCATTACTTTTGGAAAAACCTTTTGCAAGGAGAACAATATTAAGAAGTCAAGTAGAGCATAAAGTTTTAGCTATATCACGACAGGTCCCCTCAATTAATCAACCATAGGGACATTATATTCAATACGAAGGATAGCAAGGGCCTGGAGTGTGTCCAAAGAAGGGCAATGAAGCTGGTGAAGGGCCTAGGGAACAAGTCTTAAGAGGATCAGCTGAGCGAACTGCAGTGGTTTAGTCTGGGAGACCTTCTCGCACTCTAGAACTCTCTGAAAGGAAGTCGCAGAGAGGTGGAGGTCGGTCTCTTTTCCCGAGTAACAAGCTATAGGATAAGAAGTAATAGCCTCAAGTTGCACCAGGAGAAGTTTAGACTGGATATTAGGAACAATTTCTCCACAGAAAGAGTTATAAAGCTCTGGAACAGGCTACCCAGGGTGGAGGTATTTAAAAGACCTGTAGATGTGGCACTGAAGGACATGGCTTAGTGGTGATCAGGCAGTGCTGAGTTAACAGCTGAACTTCATGATCTTAAAGATCTCTTTCAAATAGAACAATTCTTGATTCCATGATCCTCATAGGGGAGCTGATGGGCTGGATCCACACAGAGAGGTGCAATGAAATCTGATTGAATGACTAGAATCAGAGGTTGGTAATCAGTGGCACAAAGTCTAGTTGGAGATCAGTAACTAGGAGTCTTTTCTTTAGATCAATACTATGTCCAATCCTGTTTAACATTATCATTAAAGATCTGGATGACAGCGAAAGCCAACTTACAGACGATGCAGAAGTGGGAGGAATGGCTGATACACCAGAAGGTCATTGTGCCATCTAGAGGGACCTGGACAGGCTGGAGATAAAGTGCTGACAGGAACTTTGTGAAGTTCAACAACAGAAAGCCTGAAGTCTTGCACCTGAGCAGAAACAACCCTTGGTGCCAATAAATGCTGGGGCCCACTCACATGGAAAGTAGCTTTGAAGAAAAGGATCTGAGCCATTCGGGTGAACACAAAGACGAACATTAGCCAGCAAGGTGCCCTTCCAGCAAAGAAAGCTAATGGTATCCTGGGCTGCATTAGGAGAAGTGTTGCCAGCAGGTTGGGGGAGGTGATCCTTCCTCCCTGTTGAGTACTGGTGATGTCACATCTGGAGTACTGTACTGGAGTGCCCAGAACTGATCATAGGAGAAACATGGATGGACTGGATAAAGTCCAGCAAAGGGCTAGCAAAGGTGAAGAGTGAAAAGAGTGCGGACAGCTCAGCCTGGAGAAAAAGAAGGCTTGGTGAGAGTGGGTGGGGAAATCATATCAATGTATATAAATACTTGAAGGGAAGGTGTAAAGACAGATGGAATCAGGCTCCTTCCAGTGGTGCCCAGTAACAGAACAAGAGGCAACGGGCACAAACTGAAGTGCAAGTGGTTCCACCTGAATATTAAGAAAATCTTTTTCACTATGAGGGTGGTGGAGCACTGGCACAGGTTGACCCAGAACGATTAGGGAGTCTCCATCCTTGGCAATATACGAAAGTTGTCTGGATGTGGTCCTGGGCAACCAGCTCTAGATGGCCCTGCTTGAGCAGGTGGGTTGGACCAGATGATCTTCAGAGGTATCTTCCAACCTCAACCATTCTGTGATTCTGTGAAATTCTACTGAAGCCAAGAAGACTGTAAGGTAAGGCTCTTGTCTTGTTAGCAGAAAGACTCTAGGATATGATTTCAATGTTAGTTATAGAAGAGATTTTAAGCAGAAGCTCACAGACAGATGGGAACCAGATACTAATTTTAGAAAACCGCAAAAATAAATTGATTTGAGGCTGCTCTGTAACGGTTAATATTGAGCAACAGGTAGCTTACAACATAACCTAGAATTGTAAACATGTAAATGGTACTATTTGCCTTATATTGCACATACATAAAAAGCCTCCCCTCCATCAAAGAATCAGGACACTGCACAACATTGCGTGAACATCTTGTGCTGGAAAGAAAAAGTGAAGACACTCATTAGATAGCAAGCTCATTTTAGGTTACTCTATCCACCACTTCTCAATAGTAAGTGAGAGCAAATGACACTGCTCAGTCTTCCTTTCTACAGTCCACATTCATCGTACACTGTTCCTTAAGAATGTACTACTGAGAAACACCAATGAAATACCTTCTGAAGAAGAAAATGGCCTCGAGAAAAAGGCTGTTAAAAACTCTCTTATAACCTAAGGATGCCATCTAGTGACCTTAACAGATGTAGCATGTAACAACCAGCACACCTACACTTCAAAAGGCAAATGTTGTACGAAAACAGCTGGACAAATACGCAAAGTTTTTAAAGAGCTTTTGTACAACAGGGAGCTTTACCTTTCTATGGTATCCTGGATGCTTCCCAGAGCATCTGTAGATAGACGTTCTTGTTCTCCCTTGCTGTGGCAGTTAGGTGATTTTTCAGAGGAACAGAAAGCTTCTAATTCCATACTTTTTGGATTTATGTCTACATTGTCATTCTTGGCCATATTCCCAAAATTCAACAACAGTATTTCCATATCATCCTTAGATTTGAGGAAAAAAACCCAACAATATTAGCACAAAATACATCACCTGTAAAATAAAGCACTGCAAGCTATGATAATCTGAGATGAAACTGCTTAAAAACTTTCAAGTAATTTAAGGTACCCATCCATCACTGTTCCTATTCCTTTAGAGAAGGTAGTTATCTAATAGATACCCTAACCAATACAGTTTTTTGTGAGCAATCACCAATTTGTTCAGAAGAAACCCAGGAAGGGAAGTATAGCATCCAGGTAAACTATTCACATATCACGAACATGACCAAAATTTCAGGTCTTTAGAACTGTTGACAGAAGTCTATATACTATCAATGTGTCATTAACAGAATTTTAGAAGACCTCATATTAAGGTGCAAATACTAAAGGAGAATGAAATTTTTACTTGTCCCTAACATTTAAGACAGCTTATTTAGATTCTTGAAAACAGCTGGTGCTGAATCAAGCATCAGAAAGTACAGTCTGAAATATCTGGCAGAATTCTTACTTTTGAGGATAGAGGTTCCTCAGATTCTTCTGCTATAGGCAGATCCTCTCCTTTATTTGCTTCTTCCTCAACTGGAGCAGCAAGATTTTGTGCCACTGGAGATTCTTTTTCACTATATGCTCTTTCTAGGTTCGGTCTAGTTCTTGGAAATAGATTCCTTATGGATTGTCCTGGCTTCAGAGCACCCAGCTTGCCTTCTTGGGAAGCGGATATTTCATCACTAGTGAATTTAAAGCAAACAAACAAAACAAAAAGATTATGTCACTTGGCTATGGTTTGGAAGGGAAAAAAAAAATTCTGCATTAAGTTTTGAATCAACACTTACACAAGAGGGCTAGAGACTAATATACTGTTTTGTTTAAAATCAAGAAAATTATCTTTTTAAATATGAATTTCTCATTTTTGGCATTTACGGTTAATACATAAGAAAAAATAACAAGATTTTGTAAAGATATTTTTAATATCAAGAAGAAAGCTGTTTTGCTAACCATACGAACATCAAAGTATCTGCTGTCTAATACGTGCTTAAAATTTTCCTTTAACAAGAGCAGTAAAACAGAAGTGCACACTGGGATCAGTGAAAGACAGATCTCTGACATTTTGCAAAATATTTATCTGTTACATGTACAATCTCTGTAAATGGAAACATAAACTAAATGAAAGAAAAGATTGGTCAGGAAGAGCTGTGAGTTCATACCGATCAGGTTATGTACCAGATAACCAATCATGAGTAGCTCAGCTCAACTAAAAATGTGCTCTGAAAACATGGGAATAAGCTGCCTGTAAGCACTGAAAACTAAACACTGGGGAAAGACAGGTCACAAGGAACAAAAGATTTGACACTTGCAAAGGTGTCCTAAAATGCACCAGATGAAAGCTTTTCAAATGTAATTTTGCTAAACTCTAATCTCACCTTCTTTGGACACACAGTATGTTTTCAGAAACACTGGACTCCTGAGGTCCCTCTTGCTCCTCCTGTTCCTCTTTGTTCAATACATCTGCTTGATACAATACAGCTCCATTTTCACCCTTTAATTTGCAATTAAAAAAGCATGAAGAAAAAGAGAATCAAGCAAGTTTTTAAAACAGACATGTATCTGTAAGAAAACAAACCAACAAATTACAGATCTCTGTGCTGTTTTCCTAATCTGAACCACGAAAAGAATCATGTTATATTCATCGAGAGTAATCTCTCCGAGTACATAATTCAAGTTACAGGCAAGGAGGAATAGAAGTCATCTTAGTCCTGGGTTACCTAGAGTTAGGCTCTTAAATGTTATTTGCACCTAAGCATTACGGGTAACACTTTTCTATTTAGCATTCCATCAACTCTCTATTATCTGGAACACTAAGGAAAGAAAATACTTTGACAAATGCAAAAATCTTTGAAAACTGGACACTGCAGAGCACAGCACAGACACACCCAACCCACCATAACATACCTCCAAATTCAGATGGGCTTATTAGTTTAAGTTCAGTATTTGCCACGCTGGTTCCACAAACTGGCCACTCAAACACGTCTCTTAGCACTTCAGGTCTGTGATTGCTTTGTTAGTAGAGTATTATTTAAACACTGCTGTGATGCTACAGATTTGCACAGCAGAGCTGATGTACGTGCCCAGTTCAGCCAAAACTGAACCACAAGCAGCTGTCTCAGCTAGGGGTGAGTCAACAGTGCAACGCCAGGAGGAAGACCACAGGTGCAGCGCACTCGTGCTCCCTTCTGGGAATGCAGCACACAGGTACTCCAAGCTAGCTCTACACAGGTTCAAAACCAAAATCAGCTATAATTACTCCAAAAACAGAGTCACTCTTAAAAAGCTTAGACATATTTAAGATCATAGGCAGGTCCACGCAGACATGCCTACATCTATGACATGATTTATGAGCAACCCACAAAATGGTTACAGAGTTCATCATACTGTAATGGCTTTTTGAGGACTTCAATACCTTTTATAGTGTCTAGTAAAGTATGTGTGGGAACACAGAGTGTAGGTGAATGACTCAATTTACCTGTGTAAAGTAGAGGAATGTCAGGCACTGTAGCGAAATCAGTCAAAGAACATGAAATTAATAAAACCTTTTTTTTTTTTAAACAGAAAAATAGTTATGCTTTGCCTTCTCTGGATACTCTATACTATATTCCTCAATACAGACGATTCATCCAAACCAGAAAGCTAATTTTTGTGCATTGCAATAAAAAAAATCATTTTTATTCTAGAGTTTACCTTAAATGTGCATAATCCTTTTTTTCTATCATGCAATTCGATCAACATCAGACCATCATTTTCCAGAAGACACTAACAGTACAAGTTGCAGATTTTACTCATTTCATACCTGCAATACCTCAACATATCAGGGTTTGGTTGTTTTGTTGTTTCTTTTTCATCTAGTATGATGTCTCAGCTTCAGAGAATACACCTTAAACGTTCCAATTTAACTTCATAAAACTGAACACACAACTTGGAACCACACTCTTGAAGGTAATGTGCTTATTCTTATTAAGACTTACAATGACAGTACTGGCAGATTCATCTTTTTGCAATACCAGCTGCTCTGCTTCAGGCTTTTTCTCCCTCTCATTTTCTGGTATTTGTAATTCCTTCCTTCCAACAGCTCTTACCAGGTTGGGCTTGTACCTCTGGAATCTATTCTGCACTAACTGGACAGGTTGAAGAGGTGTTTGTTCACTTTCTTCTTCAGCAGTAACTTTGCTATCAATGCAAAGTCAGATAGACCAAAAAAAAAAACCAAAAAAAAAAAACCAGAAAACAAAAGACCAAAACTTAATACAAAAGCATGTCATTAACAAATCCAGGCTTATTACATTTACATGTGAAAAACAATGGAGTTATTAAAAGAAATAACCTAAACACCAAGTTCTGTTCAGTTTAAGTGACACAAATAAAACTTTGTTTCAGCAAAAATCTCAAACACTGGTTTCCTAATTACTTCCCCAACAGAGTGAACTAACTCACTGGAGTCATTAACTTACTGTCTGCTTATTACTATAGAGCCAAAGCAATTTTCACATGGTTTCTCCAATAAGCAAACTCGTATTGCTCTGCTAACACAAAATGAATCCAGTGTTTCAGTGGATGAAACATCTGTAAAATCAATGCTCATGAATTTAATAGTTAGCATGGAAGTCACGGTATCCAGTATCACTGGTGTCAAAAATATGAGAACTGAGATTTTGTTCAGTATTCGTATTAGATTTTCTCTCCCAGTTTGGGGCACAATGATTTTCTTTTCAAGGACTTTCACCATTACAGTCAAGAAACGAAAGTAGCTAAGCCCGTACCCTGCATTAGCAGTTGAGGTGTCATATTTGTTAATTTCAGGCAGACAAAACATGAGTTCACCATCCTCTGATCTTGAAAATGTCTCTGGAGACTTAAAACTTGGCCTCTGAAAAAATTCCTGAGAGCCAAGAGACTTATCCTTTTCTAAGGATTCCAATGGTTGCGAGACTTCACATTTTCCTGCTTTCTGAAAAAATGGAAACACAAGAACCAGAAAAAGTCATGATAATAAACCAGAATGAGACCTTATGATGCCCACAAAGTTTGGCAGTAATCACTCTTCAAAGCGTTTCCTGCAAAACCCACTCTTGTCACTGCTCACTAATAATTTCCTAGTTTTTCCAGGACAAACACATTTGTTTTTTAAACAAAATAGTTTAAAATCTATTTTTCTCTTTTTGCCATCTTGTATGAATACTTTTCTTTTTTCACTGTCAGCTCTACAAGGCCACCTCAGGTCAGAAAGACATCTGGACAGATAACAAGAATGGACATAATCTTTTTCTTGTAACATACAATCAAGTGGAAAGTACAAGAGTCTTCACGTAGAAAATTTTATCTTTCATAAAAATTAACGCTGTATTTTTTAAATCATCAGTATTTAAATTTCACATACCCAAAAGCTCAATATAACCAAAGGAAAAAAAAAAAAAAAAGCCTTACATCTGTATCAGGAAGGCTGCTACATTCACTGTCACATTGTGTCAAACTCTCCTCCCTGTTGGTGTATCTCTGTGATACACCTTTATTATTTACATTGAGCGCTTCTTTTCTATTAGTTGCTCTTAAATTTGGCTTTGGTCTCTGGAATCGACTCCTCAGAAGTTGAGCTGATGATACAATAGTTTCTTCCTTATCCTTCCGAGCACCAGATTCCCTATAAAAACAAACAAAAGAACATCCAATGGAATGGGAGCACAATGGTTCTCCAATTCATGCATGACATACTTGTAGACAGTAGTCAAGTTTAAAAATGTTTAGCTGTACTACAGCAATAACAAAGTTACTGACATTGTGAAAAAAGGCCCAATAAAAAAAGCACATCCAACATCACCAAAACCCTGTGTATCTTACTCATAGGTGAGCAAAGGCCAAGTTAGAAAAAGACACCATTTCAGAACAACTGCAACTTCCAGTCACACTGAGAGCAATATAAACATTTCACTACTGCCATTGTCTAATCATGTTTAAAACTACCCAGCACATTTACAGCGCAGTTGTGGCATCTTTTTCAAAGGACAATTTAATGGGAAAACAAACCCTAGGGAAATAAGGATTTACATAAGCACATAGGGGTGGACCATTAGGACCAACATGGATAAGATAACCAGAGGAACTGAACATCAGAAAAAACATATTTATTTGAAAACTGGGCTCACAGTCTAAAGATCAAATTAACATCCAACAGCATATAAAGAGCCTTTGCACTCTTGGAGTTTTGTTTGAAGTCTAGCTTTGTCTTGATTAAACATCTTGTTACAGATATAAAACATTGTTTAATGCTGGAGTTGAATGTAGACCATCCCTTCCCTTCATTTAAAAAATAACCTTACCCTATATTGAAATCTGAAACCTGTTTCAAGATATCAGACAATTCCTTTTCACTTTCATGGCTTTCTGCTTCTGAGGACTTTTCTTGGGAACACTGCCTGGTATGTATCAAGTTCATCTCCGAATCTGAAGAAAGATCCCCTTCTAACATCACATCGCTTGGCTGAGTGTCTTCATGAACCGTTACATCCTGAAAGGAATAAAAGTTTCACTCTAAGATGAAAGTTTCGCTTGACCTCTCTTAGAAGAGCAGGGAAAAAGGAAAAGTTTAGTATCTCTCTCAAAAACAGTCAAAAAGATCTCTCTTGCCTCCTCTGTATCCAACTAATATCAGTAGATACTTCACAAATAAAACCTTATTTTTCTAAGTACTTTCTATCTGAAGCGGTCTCTTTTCCATGAGACCTTTTACCTTTGCACTTCTCTTACCAGATCTGGTATCACAAATAAGAAAATGAGACATAATCCATCTATCCATGGAAAACAGAACTGAAGTGCAAGCATGAGGAAATTTTATGACAATTCAGTTTAGTCTGAAAGAACAAATAAAGCATGCAAAGGCTATGCTTACAAATTATGTAGGCTGCACCTAGATCTTACTAAAGACTTCCACTTAGAACCCAGTAAAACAGTATGCCTAAGCAACTGCTCAAGAAACTTACATTTTTGAGGCGTGGATCATTCTGTTCATCCCTATGGTGTATTACATGATGTTCTATGTCGTCACCTTCAGTTTGCTGCTCTTCAGGATCTTTTTCATCTGTCAGGTTTTTTTGCCTCACAACAGTTCTTCCTAGATTTGGTTTTGGTCTCTGCACTCTGCCTCTCCTTAGAGGTGTTGGTTTCAGCACACTCTGTTTGCTGGCTTCTTGTAAACCAGCTGTTTCATTAGACCTGGAAAAACCACATAAGATCTATAAGTACACACCATATTTGAAAGTGCGAGGAGTCTTGAAGTGATATTTTTCTCTTTTTTTTAAAACAATTACTAACATACACTTATCTAAAATGCAGCTATACATTACTAACAATGAAACAAGAAAGTTAGAAATGTATCTGCCAGAGACTGAAAAAGTACCTGACAAGTTTAAACTTAAGTTTGCCCTGTTCTCTTTCATTTCCCACAGGAGACGGGATACCACACTAGATAGACCTTTTCCTGACCCGTAATGGCTCTTCTTGTATTCCTATCTGGTCTAGAGGCAGATGGACATAATTTAATGCAGGCTTAATAAAAATTGCAAATATTCAAAAAATGCATAAATTATTTCATCATCTTAAGTAACATAAAAGTATCAGATGCACATTATTATAACTTTCAGATGTTTCTAAGCCCTTTTACCCCGAGCATGAAGTCATACAGCATGTTAATGAAAGAAGTAACTGTTGAATTATTTTTCTGGCAGATTATTAAATTCAATTCACCTCAATCCATGCTCTTCAACTATCCACCTTTAAAAAAAAAGTTCGGCTTTGTTGTTTGTTTGTGTTTTTTTCTGTTTTGCTTATTTGTTTTTTGTTGTGGTTGTTTTGATTTGAGGTTTGTGGGGGTTTTTTGGGGGGGATAAGGCTGGGGGATGTTAGCTTTTTTGGTTGGTAGTTGCTTTTGGTCAATCTATTTCTTTCTTTTTTTTTCCAGAATCCCTCCTGTAAAACATAATCCTTCTTGCCATTTCTCCACTGAAAAGAAATACATGAAGTATTCAACACGTGTATTACATTGCCCACATGTTGGAAGTTTTTCTCCTAATACCAGACAACTAACACTTAATTACACTACAAGAACAAACACTTACCCTCATTGCTTAAATACTTAACCACTGAAACTGATGCATTTCTTTACTAAAGCCAGTGGAGAAGTCTTGTTTTAGTTTGAAGGACTAACTTTTCAGGGGTTTTTTTTGCATTTATCATGATTATCATCATCTCATTTAAAAACACTGCTTTAAAACCAGAAAACGTTTAATCTATTTGTTTCATGTATTAAAAAAAGATTCCAACTGTTCCCTCAATTTCTGTCTCATTGCAGAAGTTTCTTCAGAAATACTATGTAATACTACCAGAAGTGAAAGGTATGGAAAATCGTTGGAAAGCAGCACATGTCTTCGCATTTTTCACATACTTACTGAGACACTGTCTCCAGGACTCTATCTCCTGCATCTTCTTCACTGGTAGAATCAGACCTGTTACTTTGGTGAGTATTCTGAACAGAAACAGAACATTAAGGTATTAACTCTTACATTTATGAAGTACAGCATTACCCAACAGCCAGGTAACTGTCTGTGGCAAGATACAAAATGGATTGCTTATAACAGATACAGACAACGACAGGGTATATTTCACATAGTCAGAAAGGTGCAGTAAAATCTAGATCAAACGATTAAAGTTGTATGCACTGCAGGACATGGAAGATTATTGGCGTTTACTGTTTGTGTGACAGGCTTCCAGCTTAGATGTGGCCTCTAAGCATTAGCACATTCTCACTGCAGGTTAAACAAGGGGTTGATTCCTGGACATACTGGGGTGGGGGGAGAAGAAACAAAGAAAAAGGTAACACTGCTCTTGCATTCAGAAGCTTTTTAGCTGACACATTGTAATCATTTACCTTATTCTCTTAAATACCTTTTCATTTCCACCCTTATGCTGTGGATGGGACATGTTACCACTTCCTGTATCTTTTTCAGGCTCTTCTTTCCTTCCAGATGCTCTTGTAACATTAGGCTTAAATCTCTGTCGACATCCTCTAACTACTGCCTTCACAGTAACAGTTTCTTCAGGTTCTCTACACAAAGGATCCACAACAGTGACATTTAGTCCATAATATTTAGGTCTATGTAATATTCAATGACTTAAACAGCTTTTCTGTACTGGAATTGGGTTGTCTTTGGAAGGTCTTAAGCAGGTTTCTTCACATAAGAACCAAACTTCGCTTAGTCTTATGGCATGTGAAAACTCAATTTACTCAACAAAATGATACACAGTTATCACACAGGGGAGGAATATAACTAGACTGCATACCATAGCTGCTTCTGCAGGTGTTAGCTGGCAAATGAGGATGGGAGGAAGGCGAAGCCACAGTTATCACTTCCTCAATTTCCCCCTCCCAAATTCCAAGCACAGTTGGTACTTCAAAAGTGATGCTTTCCTCAACTTCCCAAAAAAGAAGCACATACCTTCTACCACAGTACCACTGGATAATATCCATGAAAATGCCAAATTGCAATTCAAGTTTTATATTAAAACTTCGCAATTACTGCTGTCTTTTTGAAAGAGAACTTTATAGAATAAACAATTACAATCAGTTAATTCCAGAAGACCAGAAAAGTAATCTCAATACTTACTCAGATTTAGTTTCCAAATCCATGTTCTCCACTTCCATGGCTTCATTTCCATTTCTTCTGCTGTCTTCCTCAGAGCACTGGAATTGAGGCAAGGAATATTACTCTTGGACAAGTGTCCAGATACCTCAGAAGCAGTTCTCAGAATACTATTTATTAGACTGTAGCTGGTCCACAGTATCAGCATTGATCAAAACAGATACAGCATCAAGAGCATAGCATACTAAGCAACACTTCTCCTTCTGACCTTTTCATCTGCATTCACCAGGTTCAGCAAGGAAGTCTCTGCCTCCATTTTCTCTTGGGTTGCTGCTTCTCTCCTCCTAGATGATCTCAATAAATTTGGTTTAGGTCTTTGAAAGCGCCCTCTGTCTGCTGGCTTTTCATTTTTTCTTAGGATATAAGAAGAGGTGGAATACATTATTACCAAAGAGAAACTTAAAAGTCATATATGGTCCAAGCTGTACTTGAAGAGCACCATGGACTGCATGGGTAATGCAGCAAGACAACAGACTGAAAAAAAAAAAATTGTATTACATGTTTCTGATGTTAGAAGATACGCTACTACCTAATGCAAAGAGTGTCAAATACAGCTTAACAACTTTGCTGCTTTCAGTGGAATCTACTTAAGTACTTGAAGGAAGCATTTCTTGTTAAATAAATACTATCTCTCCTAGAGATCCACAACTGATGTTAGTGTTAACAGGCTTACTGATTTCAGTAGAAACAATGGAAATCTGCTACAAAGTAGAGCAGATTTGCTTTATATACAAAATCTCATATCTGCCTGTTCTGTCTCTCAGTCCCCTTTCATTCACTTCATGTCACTTGCAGAAACACGGTTTTCAAACACCTTGTCCTACTGCCAACATCCATACATTATTGAAGAATGGGGTAGATACATCAATCTCCATGTCCTTAACCATTGCAATAGTGTGTTCTGGCATTCAGACACTGGTTGAAAGAGCTTTACAGCTTATTAATAATCTTCAGATTGGTAACTATCACCTTTTCGTATACTCTGTCGAGGACAGGACAAATAAAGCTTTAACAGTCTTTATCATAAAAGTGAGCTGCCCTTCATTAAGGAAAAGACAGGAGCATGAAAAACAAATCAGCATTAACAAATAGCCCATCTTTAAATCATCGTTAAAAAAATTATATCATGGAATAGGAAGCTGTTGATAACAAAAAAAATGCTTAATCACCACTGCTTGGTTATAGCAGTAAGGTAAGTAATAGTCACAAAGATTAATTTCACAAAGGAGCACAGAGATAGTCTGGAGTACCCCTTCTAGAGAGGCATGTCTCTTGCACTTGAGTTCCAAAGAGGAACACTTCTCAATTAGGAAGGTAGAAATATACCATACACATGATGTAAATAGCTAATAAGCTCTGATGGACAACTATGAATTTGAAAGAATACAGTGAGGCCCTTTCATACTAAAAAAATAAATAAATAAAATCAACCTTCATAACCAAGGTTATGAAGAACTACTTTCTTCATAACTACTTGCAAAAAATCTCTCTCTTTCTGACTATAGAGGAGCTAGCATTTTTCCTACGCTTGGTTAAGTCTTCCTCCTCATTCCCATGCAACATTCTAAATCTTAGTCAAAGAACTGCTCCTCATTGATAAAAATTCTATCAAAAAAACTTCACTGAATATGGAAAAAAAGTTATCATGATCTACTGCCCAGTCCAGTTTACTATGGTCAATCAGACTTATATCCAAATCAAGTAAATGAAGGTTTAGGCTCAAGCACCACTGCAAGGTAAAATAATTCTACTTACATGATTTCAGACTGAGAATCACTTTGTGATGCTTTCTGCTCTTCATCTGGTCTATGTAAATCACTCATCTCTTTGTTCTGAATAAGGAAACAAAACGAAATGTTGAAGAAAAGCAACAGTAAAGGCAGAAGAACACTTTGTTGCAACGTAAAGAAAAGCACAAACAAGAACAACTCATAGGATGCTCGCGATTCGAAGTGACCTCTGAAGGTCATCTGGTCAGACCCCTTGTTCAAGCAGGGCCACATAGGTTGCCCAATACCATGTCCAGACAGCTTTTGAATAATGCCAAGGATGAAGACTACACAGTGGTTCTGTGGAATTCGGCAACCTGTGCCAGTGTTTCATCACATTCACAGCAAGAAAGTGCTTCCTGATGTTCAGAAGGAACCTCCTGTATTTAATTTTATGCTCACTGCCTCCTGTCCTGTCACTAGGCACCTATAATAGGTTGGTGTATATAGCATGCTGTCCTGCTCAGTTCATTGATGTTTCTAAGTATTATTCCAACTAATGTCACGAAATTGCATTGTTATAATATTTCTACAGGCATTTAGTATTTGCAAATATCCTAAGTAGCTCATTTCCCATTAAGATGAAGGTATTTTAGGTAAGAGAATTCAAAATAAAGGTGAAATAACAAATAATTTGCCTATTACATTAGGGAAACCCTAACACTTAGAATTTCCCAATCTCTCACCACAAGCTTTAGCCATAAGATCATTATGAGAAAGTAACTCCTTCCCTCTCAGCACAAGTCTTTAAATAGTATGATACTATGTTCCATAACTGACCATGACAGAAGGATAGAAGGATGATCAGAAGAATGAAACCTTCTCTATACAAGTTGAAATTTAAGATTAGGACTCCTCAGCTTGAAAAGATTGTTGAAGAGAGGAAAAAGTGGCATTAAAAACAAGAATAGCTTGGAGAAGATGAATACGAACATAAGAATGAAAGTACAGTGCATCTTAAACTACCAGGTATCAGACTTCAAACAATCCAAAGAATACAGATTTTAAACTCCCAGGTATCAGACTTCAAACAATCCAAAGAATACAGATATTAAACTACCAGGTATCAGACTTCACACAATCCAGAGAATACAGATTTTTTGTTAAGTGACTAAACTCTCAGCTGCAGTATGCAATTCATCACAAAGGTACAGGTAGATGCTAAAAAGCAGACAGACAAACTCAGAAGTATGAGGTGCATCAAGAGCTTCTAAAGAAGCCAGCTGCAATCTCAGGAAGTTCCTAAACTGCTGGACCTTATTACAACATACCTGAAAAAAGATCACTCAGTCTTGGTACAGTTATTTACATCTTTCCTGAAACATTGCAAGCAGGCAGTACCACCGGACAAGAGTTTGCACAAATTTCCTCTCTGAGGCAGCACAAACAACCCAATGCTTCTCAGGCTCAAATAAGTTTCTAAGATAGCGTCAGCACGCATACAACAGCAATATCTTGATTCCAGGTTTTACTGTTGATATTTTAGTGCTTCACTTTCAAATAATTAAACTCTTCGACTGCTTTGTCTATGAAATAAGCCAGGCATGCACAGTATACTCTCTGAATAAATCTAGTATAACAACAACTCATTAAAGAGAGCCAAATTGACAGAAGCTAAATTTTGGTGATGTTTGCAGGCTTATTGCTTTTTTTCCACGTAGTGGTAAAAATATCACAAAAACAACCAAAAAAAAAAAAAAAGCACTTTCATTTACAAAAACACTTTTCACAGTAAAGAGGAAGATCTTCAGAAGGAAGACCTACATAAAAAAATAAAAACACCTTAGTTTCTCTAGTTTCTTCAGATTGTCTTTCATCACTTCTAATGTTTGAAACTGGTAACTCTGAAATCTGGCTTTCCTGTGATGTATCATCTCCAATATTTGTGGTTCTCAGTCCAGCAGGTCCCATTTCTAGTGTAACATCATTGCTATCTTCAAAGCTGAAATCAATAAAAGCACACAATAAAGATTATATTAGGGTATTTTAATAAAGAGGCTATTATTTTTTACAGATAGATCAAGTAACACAGAAAAATTATGCAATATTCACATTGACTAACTACACGTGTTTTAGAGAATCTGAAATGTTTTAGTAGTATTTGTAGCATAAGAGCTTTGGTACTTCTGCGCTGCTATTACGAGAAGTTAAAATCCCATCTAAATATTCCAGACTCTTTTTAAAAACAGACTTTACTAATATAAACATCGTATGCAGAAGATTTTTTCCCCACTGATCTCCTGTAATAATCAACTTTCTTATATAGTATGTTCGGTGAAACAAACCTTTACATTCTTTCTAGACAAAGAATGCCCAAAATTGAAATGAAAGCCTTGCCTCCCACCCAGGATCTGCACAAATAATGTCCAGTCAACATTCCTTTCCCGTAAAAGCCATCTTATTAACAAGATACAAAATTCCAAGTGTACATCAACACTACTTAGCAACACTAACAAGCAGTGCTTTGAGAAAACATCAGCAGTTAGGAAAAGCGATAATCTTCAAGAATACTGTGAAAATACCCAAGGGAAAGCAGTTTCAGATAGGATTTTAGCGTTAATGTAAATTACTTTTGCAAGTACAGCCCATCAGGGCAGAGAATATCTTCAGAGTGTAAATTAATAAGGCCTTAGTGAAACCCTCAGAAATCAAAAAACCTGCCCATTCTGTGCCAGTTAACGTGATGGTAAGCATGAATATATAAAATTAAGATTCAAACTTTAACCTTTTTTATTTTGCCTAAGTTTCGCATTGTAAACATTACCTGCATAAATTGACATCACTTTCTCTCTCCATTATGTCATCCACTGGTAAACAGGACTCTGTACTCTCTTCCTCTGCAGCAGCAGTCTCATCTTGTTTTCCTTCAATAACACTATCCAGCTCTTCTCTACAGGTTGTATGACCATAATTGTTGGCATCACATACCACTTTTTTTTCTGCTACTGAATAAGAATTAAATCAATTTGGACATTCTGGGCAAAATCTTAACATTCCAATTCTCCAATTCTAGCTTCAGTGAAGCAAGAGTTAATTCCAGACAAAAAAAAACAAAACAGCAGAAAAAGCCTAAGTGTTAAGATTTAAGAGAACTGTTGCTAGCTAAAATAAAATATTTAGATTTAGAATGAAAGCTGATTTTGATTGTTCCACAACCTCCCAAGGCAGATCAGTGATATAAATCAAACCTCAAGTTCTTAATGTCTTTACATAAAATTTATATTTGAATATATGAAAATGAGCAATTTTGCCTCTTACTTTTCTTAGAGGATTCTCCTTCTTCAGCAATTTTTGAAGGGATGGCCATTTCTTCTGGAAGAGTCTCCACTTCCTGTTCAAGATCATCTTTTCTCTTCTTCTTTCTCTTCTTTTTTGCTAATGCTGGTTCTAATGTAACCTGTTCTTCTGCCTGTTCAGAAATGCCCAAAGATTCCTCGTTTTCTTTCTCAGCTGTCACAGCATCTGCTTCTGTTTCTGTATCAGAAATTCCGGCTTCCTGAAGATCATCTTGATCATTAGCAGCTTCTGTGCTGGTAGCTTTTGCTATTGAGACAATAGTTCCTGGTTACCAAACTGGTGGAGTATTAGGAGCCATAAATCCCAAAGATATTTCCACTAGCAACATCCAGTGAATTCATACGTAAGCCAGGCATATAAGCATGACCATGAGATAGTCACTGACTGCTAAGTCAGACAAGCTCCAGTGTACATTAACACTAAACACAAAATATATTCTGTATATGGGACAAATCTTCACTTGGGTAAAGTAAATATAGGACATAAGGCCAATTTAGTAAATGTTCCTGTTCCTGTACTCGTTAGTAGGTTACACAGTCACTTTTGCATCTGCGAAAAAGAGGCGTTGCTATTCCTGAAAAGAATTATCATGTATCTGTGGAAAGCGATTATAAGTCATAGAAAAGCTTGCCAAAAATATGGTTTTGACCCACAGATTGTAAATGTAAATTCATTAGCAACTCACGGACGTACTTATCAACTGTTACATTAGAATATCCCATTTAGAACATCAGTGCCTCAGACTGTTGAAGAGCATTAATCTCAGTGTGGTCCCACATTCCTGCCCAGAGAAAACACACCTCAGGAAACCAGCTGCTACCAGTTACCACCATCCCACACACCAGTAAGCTACATCTGAAAAAAGTTACACTATGAAGCCAGGATCCTCTTGCCCTGTCCAGAACACAGGAAAAAGATTCCCTATGTGATTTTTTCCTCTGCTCACAACACATCACTGACGATTGCTCTGTAATGCTATCTTAAGCCTTCTGTTGAAGTACCTTTTGGCTTCCTTCGAGGCCTTAATGGCTTCTTTTCCTTTGGCTTCTGGCCTTTAACAGTCTTTTGTTTCCTCTTTTCCTCATCTGCTAAGACCTTCTCAAGCAACTGGGCAAAGAATTCAAAATCAAAGGGCCGCTTTTCCTCTATCAGAATAAAGCAAACAAATACAAAACATTCCAAAGTTTATAATTTTTCCAAGTTTCAGTGATACGTATAATAATAAATATCATATAACATACTTTTAAATAGAGAATTATTTTTGAAAATACTTTCTGTATCACTTGAGCAGGGACTAGAGTTATATATATATGGATTATGGTAGCTTGATTCTAAAAAAAAACAAATAGTAAAAATGTTACAGTATTTAGTAGTTCAGAAAGCTTAAGTGACAAATACACTAATTGCACGATAGTATCAAATAATGTACTAAGATGCTGGTCTGTGACTTAAATAGCTCATTCAAGTAATGCACAAAGCTTTTCAGAATTCTCAAAGTAGTTTACAATAAGTAACTGTGCTAGAAATTCCCAAGAATCAGAATAATCTTCAACTGAATAGATATAGAAAAGATGAAATTAACATTATTTATCAGACGTATAGAAAAGCCAGAAATTAAACCTAGACATCTTTACTGTAAACCTAAGATTCCCCAGCTTCTGAACTCATCTACGAGCAAACCTTTTTTTTCTAATTAATCAAGCCAAAGCACAAAAATTACCATGAAAAAAGATGACTACTGTTTAATGACTCATTGTATGTTAGGGTACATTTAATTTACTTACTGAAAGCTTTGTCTATCCTCCAGCCATTAGCTTTTTCCTCACGTTTGAACTTGTTCTAAAAGCAAAAGTATAATTTTCTTTTTCAGTAAGCAAGAAATACAACAATATACTGTATAAAATCGCAGCTCAAGATAAGTAGTCTTCAATGCAAAAAAATTTTCTGCCAACTAAAGTTGTTAAAACTTACAAGAAAATTAATAGAATACAAGATTATAATTATTTTTTAAATATAAAATCTGTAACTGTGGGAAAATAAGGGAAGATTGGTGAGGAGGACTGCAAACACGCTCAAGTGACTTGCAGCTGGGGTGCCAAAAAACAAGTATATCATTTTAATTGTTGTTTGATCTTGTGCTCTTAACAAGCAGAACATCTTTGTTTTGATAACATAGGCCTGTGAAGGACTCAGAAGCACCTTACCAAACATGCCTGAGATTCCTGCCCTGTGGTGAGAAAGATGAAAGCACAACAGAAAACTACCCCTGCAAAAATCCCTGATGCACAGGAGACAGCAGCAGGTTCAAGTGCTTTTTCACTCTCTGGCAAGGACCGAGCTCTGTGGTGCCCAGGTCCCCGCTTGTGTGCCTCCGCCTAGGCACTGCTGCGTTTCTTCTGCGTCCTGCCTGTGTTGGCGCATGCAGGCACCAACAGATATTACCGATCATATTGTCTTTTTAATTTTTTTTCAATTTTCAACATCTTTGTCCTTACTTCCAATCTAAGCAGGGTTTGAAATATCAAAGACTTTCCCAGCTGAATACCACTAAACAGGCAACACAGAAGACCCTCTCTAAACATCCACTTACACTTTTTTATCAATTTCTTCAATAAAAATAAATCGAGACAAACTGTGTCTAGCTAGGTATGTTGATCGGAATTCAACCCAGAATATTAATGTTTCAGATACTTACTACGTTTTAAAAACAGGTGTTAAAAAAGCATTGCTACAGAGCCAATAAGTATCAAAATTATCAATACTAATAGTGGAAGCATAAGAATAGCAAATGAGAAACAGAAAAGTAAAAACAGACATTTTATTGAGTGCTTTAATTTTTACCTTAATTTCTGCTCTGGCTCTGTGAGGAAAGAGCCGTCCAATCAAGGAGAAGTCTGTTCCCACCATACTGATAGCTAAAAAGAACATGTCTGTTTCTGGAGGAAAAGAAAACAAACAAATAAACAAATCAAAAACCAAGAGATACACATACTTCACTATTTTACTTAATCATCCTTTCTGCTACTTAAAATAAAAGTACCTTTCGAACTTAATGCAATCAGGACAATAACTTTAACGTTATCTGCTCTGGTTGCAAATTCAGCTGAGCTGTAGTATGTGTGTTATATTACCTAATCACTGTTGCTCTGACGCCTGCTATAACACAATTGTCAGTTAATAGGTAAATTTTTGAAATGTAGTAACTGTCACAAGACATGTAAAGAGGGAGCTAAGATTATTGATGAGTGCAAGCTAGAGACAGTATTTACCTAGGCAGGGCCTTGAGAGTAAGGAAGCAGCAAAAGCACGGGCTGACTTTCACAGCACGCCGGTAAGACAGCAGCTGATGCTCAAGGCCCGTGACAACAATTGATGATAAAATCATCCCATTGTACCTTAAATGGCCATTTTTAATGAGCTAAGTTGCTTCTCATTATCTTTTAGCAGGAACATCCCAGAGCCACTAGACCTTGAAGATGTCAACCAGAGGTACACCGCCAACTTGGCAGGAGAACTTAAGGCTTGCACAAACTTCAGCTGAACTACCTTCATTACAATACTAAAAATCACACCTATAGGTCAAAAAGACCTCTGCCAAGGTGAAGACCTTCCCCTGAGCATGCTTAGTAGTGGAAGTATGTAGGCAGCATTATTATAATTGTATGTAAATTACTAACGGATCACTATAAGGGAGGTGGGTTCAATAAATTACTAATTCTTTTAATTTTCTGTATAAGTATAGCATAGAGAATCCCATATGGTATACACTCTAGGTGGAACTATGTCCCCTGTGTATGGTGCCACAAAAGAATGCTTGCTCTCCAAAACTCCAAAACCAATCTTAGAGAGTTTTGTCTTCTCCATATTTTTTAGGGAATCACTGTGGCTGCAAATTCAGCTGAGCTGCAGTATGTGTCTTATATTACCTAAGTACCTCTAATAACATTTGCTGAATAAAAGATTAACAGAAGAGCTGTCTAATCTACTACAAAACTGCAAAATGTGAAACACATTTTGTAAAGCTAGTAAATCAAAGCTATGCAACTCCAAATTGCTAATGCTCAGTAATGCTTGTGTCAGGACACAACCACTAACAGAAATCAGAAAAAAGCATGTGCAAAAATACTATCTCCATCATTATTTGTTAACAGGAAAAGAGTGCATTCCAAAAGCAGCAGAGTGAATTCTGAAGCTAGTTTTATCATCCATGGTTGTGAAAAAACATTTCCAAATGTTGTCAGGCCTAGAAATAATAATGAATTCAGAGCAGATATAATAAGAAAATCCACTCGTAAAAACGCAGGTGTTCATGTGCACTCAAATCAGGCCACATACAGATGGCTTATATAATTTATTTCTGCCTGTGCTGGAGGTATGAAAAAAGCAGTAATTAACTGCTAATTGTTCCTTACAGAGCAAAAAGATTTGGACACCAGAATTCAGAATTGTGCTTTTGATATGGCAGGTTAGCATTTCCACAGCATCTAAACACCCACGACAAGAAAAAATTCACAGGGAGCACTGTGATCTTTCAAACATGACTATTTTCACAGTAAACATCAGAGCTCTGCTTATTGTAAAAGTCTGGAAGGTTGAGACTACATCACACATAAGTAGATCCATTTACATCACTGGAAATACAATCTGTTGAGTACAAAGCATAGATGGAAAAATAAGATTCTTCTGCATTTAGAACTTGAAACCAAAAATATATTCACCTTTATTTGACCAGGGTTTCGTGTAAAAACTTTTCCTGAAGCTGGAATATGTAGTTGTAGAGCCACGCTCAAAGATGGGATCATTTTCTTCTACAACACATGGACCTTTTGTTCTTAGAACTTCTACAGTTAAACTGGAAAGGCAAACATACAAGGACACTCATCTGAAAATACTGCTAGCAAGACAGAGCAGATGTTCTTAAGACAGCTATTAAGATTTTTCCCGCCACAAGTCAGAGTTTGTACTGTGTAATCAAGTTTAATAACCACATAACATGTACTTTAATGGGAGAATGCAGCAAGAAATCATTACCCTACTCAGCCTGTCCAAGTAGCTTTTTTGTCCCTTTTAATAAGATACAGTACACATAAACATAAATAAATACCTTAAAAAAAATAGTCTTTTTAACATTCAAGAAAATTTTGCACAACCACAAAAGCCACTCTATATTCTTCTAGAATGCTGACAAATCCTTTTACTAAGACTGCTCTATCCTTACACCTTGGCTTAAATCTCATGCTAATAATACATTTGGGGAACTCAATAATTTGACAATGTAATGCTTTTAAAAAGCCATATTCTAGGCAAAGTTACTGAGAACACTGACAGCAACGCACAAGATCCAAAGCTGGAGGAAATCATACTGACAAATGAGTAACAGTAGGCAGACACATATAACTGTGAGAAATAAAGAGGCTAAATAAATAGAAGACATTTGGAACTCTGAAATACATTAGTATTCATAATAAAGTAAGACATCTTCTATTTCCTTGTCTAAAAATATTTCTCACAGAGGTTTGCCACTGCTGAGATCCAGATGACTGCTGTTTTTGTTCTGCCACATATCTGCACTGTTTCCTAATTTAGGATAGCTCAGCTCTCAACACATAAACACACTCATGTTTGTCCCCATTGGAAGTAACTCCATTCACAAACAAAGCAGCCGTGCAGTGTAAATTGTGCATGAGTCAGGCACAGAACTTGTTACCTTTCTTCGTCCAGAATAATTGAACCATCTTCTGCTACTTTCACACGAGGAACTAGAAGGGGAGGGTCCTGACTCTCCTCCCCATTCTCTGCTTCTTCCTCTTCATCATCATCTTCATGATCAGGAGTACTTTTCTCTTCCTGTCTACATTTTTAAGAGACCAGGAAAAAAATCTTACTGCTCTGTATGTCAAACTTTCAACAATT
>VWZK01023292.1:0-34727 GCA_013396935.1 Baryphthengus martii | reverse complement strand
GTTAATATATAAAATACTATATCCAATATGTATTATATATCCAATATATAAATAAGATATACTTATATAAAATATATATAATATACTATATTCGTATATTATAAGTCAATGCATTGAATAATCTGTGATGCCACACATTCTTTACTATGAACTGATGAAAGAAAATTCTCTGGATTTGTTGATTATATAATATTCAGGGCTTTTAAATGTACAAGTAGACTTGCTTAAATAACACTGTAATGGTTGGATAAAATTCAAAGGCTAATGAATTAGATTTCATGGTCACTTTCATTGTGCATGTGGCAGTTACAGTATATTTAGTAAAGCTATTTATATAGTTTTCTAGATGAATATACGGTGACACTGAAGAAAGTGAAAGTTTGTTGTAAGACTAGTTTTGCTTTCATTTTTTCATGTAGTGCCTAAAGAGCAGGATGGGTGATCTGTATCTTGATACATATTTCTCATAAGCAGCACTTTAATGTACGGGGAGTGATGGTGTCAGTGGTTGGTTATCTAAGTAAGAAGAAACTAGTTTTGACAGTTCCCTTAAACCTGAGTCAAATAAGAGACATATCCTCATCTTTAGATGTAAACTAGAAATACATGAGTTATGTATATTCATTTTCTTTGTCGTTCTTGTGGCAAATTAATTAATTATGTTTTAATAGTGTAAGACTGGCGGCTATCAGAGCTGTTCTTTTTGAATGGCTGCATTGCCAGGACAGTACAGATACAGATGAAATGCTGGACCATTCTCTCTCTTGGATTAAAAAAAAAATAAAAAAAAAAATTAAACAACCAATCAATCCTCTACTTTCCCCCTCAAAAAATCATGTATATATGTTCTGGAACATTTTAGGGTAAAATATGAATGACGTGATGGTAGCATATGAACATGAATGGCTTATGTATCTGTGGTGCTTTCTGTGGTGCTTTCTGATACAAAAGTTTTTATTCTTCTATAAAAGCTACAAAAAGTGTTGTGATTCTCAACTAAAGAAGGATTAAGATAGGTGCCTATTAATCTGTTTCTGAACTATTAGACATTCAGTGCTTGCGATTTATTTGGATAGAACACTGGCTTTTTTTCCCTTAATCATGCACAGCTGAGGTATAGAGTTTTATTTTAGAGGAAAAACTGTGTCCCACATTTCACTCCTCTGCCATTGTATGGTACATATAGCGTAAAAGGATTATAAACTTCAGTGTTAAAATAATTTCATTGCTCTTGGAAAATCTAGGGAAGCCTTCTGCATTATTTCATATACGAACAAAGGAAATGTTTCTTAACTTTTATGAACACAATTGGCAGCTGATACTGTCTTTAGTTTCTTGAGTTATCTTTCTTCCTTGGTCTCTGGATAAAACTTTCCCAACAAGTTGCATTCGCTCTTAAGTTAGTATGAAAGGAGAGGGGGTTTTTTAAAACCCAAAGCTATAAACTTACCAGCAGAGCATCCAATCCATCCTTATGCTATCTTATTACACTGAGGTGTTTGCTTTTTAAATAAGGTATGATGTCACGTGTTCTGAAAGAACTGAATAAAAAGTAATTCCATGGTAGAGCTTGTAATAATGCTCAGGTGATATTTTCTTCATCTGCTATTATTAGAATACTGTTAAATAACTGGATTTCCATCACCAACCTCTTTCATTTCAGAAAATGACTCCATCATCATGTAGAATAAGCATTGGCAAGAAGCAGAAATATGATTTGCACTCTTAGAGAACACGAAAAATACTAGAGAAAATACACATCTGTATATATGTATAAATGCAAACCTTTTATGCTTGTGCTTGTGAAAAAGGCTGTACATTCTTTTCTAAACTTCGTAGACATAACAGTATTTTCCCTCTGTTATACGTAGCTGCTCATTTAACAGTAAGAATTGTATCAGACTGTTGTTGCTATAAATATGTTATTCTTCCTGACAAGCTGTTAATTGAAAAAAAAAATAGTTACCCCCACAGAGTAGGTTGCCCTGCATATTTACCCTTGAACACTAAACATTTTTGTTTAGCTTCTGAGGAGCTGTCTGCTAGGTCCCTGCTATGTGGATCTAGCAGACTGGTTTTGGGTGCAAAATCATAAATTGTAATTTACTAGTTATTCTGTATCATAGATAAATAATCCCCCTTTATATGAGATGTTGTAAGACTGTGATTTTGGAACAGAGGTTGATTTATACTCTGAACCTGTTGCTACACTGAGATTGGGATGACCATTTGGTGCAACACCACAGACACTACCTGGCATACTTTCAACAATGAGAAGAAATCATATTGTGTCATCTGTGTGATCCGTCTCTGTAAATATAGGATTGATCTCTCCAGTGCATTTGTTAGTACTTTATTCTGGTATTAATACTTCCAAGCAATGACGGTTTTCACACTTTTGGAGCCTTTTCCTTTACACTCCTGTTCAAAGGACCTGACAGAATATTTATTGCACTCCTTCGTTTTCTTTGAGTGACAATGAAGAGTTGCAATGGATTACAGATCGGGGATTGCTGTGCATTTAGAATATTTTCTAGACCGAAGTCAGATTCATTGTAGAGAAGACTGAAATTGGGTTACTTGACTGAAATTTGGTGATTGGCCCATCATCTAACTCCGTGTGTCACAGTGTGTGGTCCAACCATCAGACTCATTTATCAAAACAGAGGAGTTGAGTCATCTGTTCAGATCATTTGGCATGCAGGATATCTGTTTATTTTTACTTTTTATGCTTCTGCAAGTAATTATTATGATTACGGTAGTTCCCATTAATATTTCATAACAGAAGTGCTAAGCCACATAGCTAAAAAGCCTTAGAGTCTAACTGTGTTAAAAGTGAATTTATAATGAACAGAGAAGAAAACATAATACCTTTGACTACTGAAGTGATTCTTCTGTAAAATAAACTGGGAAATAAATACAGTAAGCATGGAAAAAGCTCTGGAGTTAGGAATTCATATTTTCCGTCTATTCTCTTCACATGACTGTTTCGTGTAATCTTCTTAATAACAAAACATAAAGGTCGCAGGATGGCTGAAAAATGCTGTCATGCACTTCTGCTTTTGAAGTCAAAATTTATTTACGTATATTTAAGCTGTAAATGGCCCTATGGAATGAGGGGCTCCTCTTAGAAGAACATTATTAATTTAAAAAAATGAATTAGGTCTGTTTAAAATTTCCACAAATCCAAGTCATTTTTCTTTATTTAACCTTTTCACAGTCTCTGCCCTTCTTTAAAGTACATTCAGTCCTATATCATCTGTTTCTCAGGAAGGTATTTAATACATGACTTGGCATCATTTGCATTATACAAGAAGATTAACTTTACAAGCTCTGCTATTAATCTGAGTAGCTCTACATATTGACCTATGAAAGGACATAATTAAGTTAGCTTAATTAAGTTAATTGATTGTTACACTCTGATGAACTTACTATTGAGAGGAAATTAAAGGCAAATAGAAAATGGCATTCATTGGTTTGAAATAATATTTTAAAGGGTTTCACAAAGATACATTATATTTGGATGACGAAAATATCTGTTGTGTAATAACCAAAGCAGAATCAATGGGAAAAAAAGTAGTCAAAAGCTAAGAATTCCTGCAGTATTTTCTTTTATTGCCTAACACGCAGCCATATTTCTAAAAGTAATTTTAAAAGTGTGCTAAAAATTTAGAAGATAACTGTTGTGGGTTTTAATAATTTGATAATTGAATAATTGAATAATAATTGAATAATTTAATGATTAAATTCAGAAAATGACACTGCTGCCTACAGATGGGCTATAGAGAAAAGCACCCTCTAAAAGTTAGGTACATGTTATAATCTGATATCAGACTCTCCTTTGAGGGAGAGGAAAAGGGGAAGGATTGAAGGACAGCACAGGGCAGTAACCAGTCAAAAGTCCATCCTCGCCCGTCAGTGTAAGAATGAAGTGGAAAGGAGCCCATCGGCTACATTTATGTTGTCATGAGTGCCTGCAAAAGCTGCAGGAAAATGTACAGGATTACAACACAGAACCTGTGCATGGACTGACCCTCTGCCGTGAATCCCAACATCTGGGACACGTTCATCAATCTTGTTAGGCTCTGATGTGTACCTGGGAGAATCATCATTTCCAAGTAGTCATTATTGGCAAACAGTTAGAGAAAAATCGTGAAACCTGCATAAATGTGCCACAATAAATGCTGCCAAATTAGCAGTTTTTTAATCTGTGAGAACCGCTAATTTTACCATGACTTTAGTTTGAAATTAATTTGTCTGAACAATTATTTGTTCTCTACTAATTTTTTTTTTCACTGGATATACAGTTTTTCTGACTGGCATCCTTAGTGATTTTGGGATTTCATGCTTTCTTTCTGTTGTAAAAATTAGTGTTTTAACTCAAGTGAAAAGAGTATTTTCCCTGAGGTATTATTCTTTGGCATTTCTAGATCACATTAAAGGGTCATTAAGCTGTGGATACATTCTCTGGAAAAATAGCAACATTGCAAACAGAAAGTCGGTGGCATTTAGAATCACTTGTGTACAAATTTGTGTTCGTATTCTGAATGCAGGTAAGTTAGAATTTCATTCCTTTAAAGAGAAAAATAGAAATCTGCCCTTGAATGATACTAGATTCTCTTTTATTTGAAAAGAAAAAAATAGGAAACTTTCTTTAAAATGGGTAGAATCAGAAGAAGCAAATTACAACTCCTGTGTATTTAATAAGACACTATCATTTTTCTTTAACATCTTGACCACAAAAAAAAAAAAAAAGTTTTAATATTTGTAAATTTATTTTGAAATTAATATATTTGGCCATTTTAAATTATGAAATAGCATTAAACAACCAGTTATATTCTAAGAAGCAAGAACAGCTTTGATTTCAGCTTAAACAACATGCTTTAAAATCATAAAGAATTAGGGAAGGCTAGAAGAAGAGAGTGGAAAACGAAATGAAAATTAAAATTAGACAAGCTTTAGGTGAGAAAAATAGCAAGTTGTACAAGTCGAAGGCTGTTTCTACCTGCTGTAGAATTTGCTATATATACTGGATACATTTTTGATTTATATACTGTATATATTTTAATATATATGTATATACTGCCGTCAGTAGACTTCAGTGTGCACTCTCTTGTCAGCTCTGACTGGATTGTTTTGAGATTTTCATGCCATGGAATGGTGCAGTGTCCTGCAAGCTACTGTTGTCATTTGCTGTGTGATACACAACGGGAATTCTTTCCTAGAGAAAAAATAAACGTTACTTCTTTCTCCAACATCTTATGTACACACTCTTAGTGTTCTTTTTTCTTTCTTTTTGGTGGGATTTGTCTTCCCTGTTATCAGTAATATTTGAATGAAAAATTGAGCAAATATATTCTCTGGTCATTGTATGCAATGTAAATACCAGAATCCACATTGCACTATGTGAACAAAGCAAGGATCCTTTTTCTCAGTAATATATGATGTCAGAATTTTTCTGATTTATTTTAATGAGACAGCTTGAAAATATCATCAGAACCCTTTTAAGTTATTATAGTCTAGATTCCAGATAATGAACCTTGAGCAGAGTTGAAAATGTCAATGTCATCTTTAGGGTAGTGAAGATAAGCAGGGGTCAGTCAATGGTCATTAATAACGTAGGTTATATAGATTTCTCCATACCCATTTTTTTTCAGAGTTACCTCTGACCTGCAATGCTGCTTGCATCAAAGTATTGTTTCTGTAAATGTCACCCACTCTTAAGCAGAATATTTAGACTTTGAAGAGTTTGTTTTACCTAAATATTTTAGTACAGTAGATGTGGCATTTATTATACAATGATGTGTCATTTATTAGAATAGCTCTTTTTGCTCTTAATCTGTATTTTTGTGATAGTCATATATACATTAGTCTACTCTAATTAACAGTAAATTGAAACAAAATTTTTTTTAACACCAAATTTCTATTTTCTGAAAATCATGAAGCAGATTAACACACACCATTATCTTTCATAGCTCTCATTGACCTGCTAAATCCTTTGTAAGTGAATAGTTTTCCTATAGGTATAATTTTCTTTTTTAGAAGAAGCTACTCAGCTATCTTAGTCTCCCAAAACCTAGAGATTACCTGGAATTCCCAGAACTGCGTATTCTATGCTATATTTATGGGCTTTGTTTCATTTAGAAACTGTGAAAATGTTACTGAATTTACAGTTAAATTCAGAGACACTTCAACAGTGATGAGGAGTGGTATCTTTGGGAAGCTGAGTCTCCTTTATCCAGTCCTGATGTGTTTTACTCTGGTAAGATTCTTGTTTAAGTTGATAGAAGTCAGCGCAGGAAATCTGTCGATAAAGAGACTTTTGTGTCCTCTCGTGGGGATTGCCATGATATCATTCTACATTCTCCATATACACAAAAGAGGTGGAGATATGCCTACTGCACAGCTTGCCTGGCTAAAATTATTTGTCTAAATGTCCATAGATTGTGCCAGTGTTCACTGAAAAAAAAGATACTTGCAGAGGACTTTTCAGGGCACCCAGACTAAGCTTTAACCTAGCAGAATGCGTTTAACTGCTGTCTGAGTCCGGGGCCTGGAGATGCTCTGCAATCCAGTGGCCAGCAGAGCAAGTCCCCAGTTAGTTTCCAGCAGCCCCAGACCACCTGTTGGTCTTGTTAGACCAGAATACGAGTGAGCTGAGTCCATGTGATGATCTGGCAGACCATGGAGTGACATCCAGGGTGGGTGGAGAGAATGCATAGCTGTAGACCACCACCTCCTTCTTCAGTGACAGCCTGCAGTTAGATGGTCCAGGAGTGACAGTGAAACTGCATTGTGATTTCAGTGCTTTAGAGAAATTAAATTAAAATAATCCTCAAAATACCCATTAGTGTTTCTGGCTTTAGTGTATTGGCCAAGTCTTCTGTATTTACCCATGCAAAAGGAGCACTTTGTCCTCATTCTAGTTTTCTCAGTTTAGCCCACAAGAGTAGGCTTGTCTTATTTGGGTTGTTCAGGAGACTGACTAAAATTAAGAGCTATTGCTTAATACTACTGAAAATCCTGCTCTTCTTTCTGCAAATTAGGATCAATTACTACTCATAAGATTTTCAGACAGATGATTAGTTACACAAAATTTAGGCTGTGATTTGGACTGAAAAACTGCAGGCATTGTAATGCACAGAGGTATATGTGTGTTTGTATCCTTCTGACTTTTTTATGATCTCCAGAAGAAGAAATCTTTTCAGAATATTAGTGCCCAAAGGCTTGTCCACACCTTGCTTGTTGGAATTCTGTCACTGCTAGTTTGGATCCAACAAGTTAGAGAACCGTGTTCAAACCTAGGACTCTAGCCTGAGCATCCTCTCTCCAAAAACAGAGTAAATTTAAATAGTAGGTTCTAGTCTGGGATAGATTTACAACCGAAATTCCAAAATGAGCAGTCAGTGTAGGAAGTAAAAATCTGTACTAGTGAATGACAATAGAAGCATTCCCTGTGTCTGTGGTTAGTTGTTTGGATTTTTTTTAATGTGTTAAATATTAGTGATAAATTCAATTTTTTAATCAGCAGCCAGGTTTTGTTCTCTAAGATTCGTAGATTAGAAGACCAGGAGAGGTTATTATCAGGTAGTTTTACTGGTTATGCAGTATGTGCCATGGTACTTCTAAATTTTTTGAGGATAAAAGCATATTTTTGCAAAAGAGGTTTCCATCTTCATTAAAAACGTTTCAAATGATACAGAGTGAACCCAAGCCCCTGAATAATAATTTGGTTCATGTACTAACAACCTCCAGTGTTCAATATTAGTTTGATTTGTAGTCTGGATTTGTCTTAGTTCAGCTTCTATGTTTGTCAGCTAGATCACAGGCTTATTTGCTTTTAGATTTTCTTTTCCCTGTGTAAGCCTTTATGGACTGTGAGATACTAGTCTTCCACTTTAACATGTTTTCCAAACTTTCGATTGTACTTGACTCCCATTTTTCTCCAAATTTTCAATAGACTTTTTGCGTGTAAGCACTCACTATAGGTAAACTCAATTAACCCAATATTGGTCACACAGTGTGGGTATTATGAAGATAAATATCCATAGTATAGGAGGATGAAGACATACCTTTAAAAAATGTCTTCTTAAAAAGTATAGAAAATTAAACACAAAGTCAAGAAAAAGGGCATATTTGTTCTAGTGCAGCTCTGAATCTGGGAGATAAAATACTCAAAATGGAACACAAGATATGAAAAAGTAGGAAGCGTGAAGAAAGAAAATATAAAGAAAGGAGCAGAGATTTTTTTAATTATTATTCATTTTCCATGCTTATTCTTATTTTCTGACACACTTTACATAGCTCTGGGAAAAAGATCTCAGTAAGTCAGCATTTAAAAATGGAGTCACCCATTGAATATAATTTGTGTCTGTGTGTGCATGATGTGCAAAATTTTGAATGTTTGTTTCTGTAAAATGTTGCTTGTTGTAACAGCCTCTTTATAGTTTGAAGGGTGGTATTTGAAATGGCAATAGAAGCAAAAATGATGCAGTGTCATTCAGAGCCTGTAGATAATCCAAACGTCACCATTGTTCATATTTTAGCTTGATAAGCAGCAGAGTAAAAATAACCCAGTTTTGAAGTCATGTTGTTACTTGCGAAAGCTTTCAGTGTCTGCAGAGCCATAAAGTTATTCAGAAAGGGAAACCACATTTAAAAAAACTTTAAAAAAAAACCAACAAACCCAACCTTTGTTCCTGTAAGAAAGATCGAGGAGAGGAAACTTCCTTCTTCACTGCAAGTGTGATGTCCTACAAGATCTCTCCTTATTCCATGGAGGGAAATATATTTGATCCCTCCATTCCTGCCTCATGATCTCTTATAGAAACATTGAACACTCAGAAAAATTTGAAAATAAACTTTTATTTGAATTATTTTGTCTGAGATTGAAAGTTGGAAGAATTTTTAGTGTTTAGTGTTAGTAATATTAAAACAATATTACTATTCCTAATGTCTGTATTTTCTCAATTGCTCCTATAATACTGAGTATTTCAGGTGAAATTTCTTTATCTCAAAGGTTATTTTATTTAATAATAACATTTAATTTGGAAAACTGTTAGGAATACATTTGATTTGTTCTTGCTTTCATCTTGCATCTTCCCTGGACATCTGCCAGTGGCCATTGAAGGCGACAAGAAACTGCGCTAGATAAACATTTGTTGTTACCCAGTGCAACTCCTTATTACTTTATGCTAAAAGTTCATCTGCCATTGTCTGAGTGGAGTGATGAAACCAAGAAATAGTGTTAAAAATTGAAACTCTTCAGGGGCAATATTGCATATGTGGTGTGGTTCCAGGGCTGCGGGGTTCTACTGCTAAGTTAGCATTTATGAATTAGGTTTTGGATTTCACTGTTTAATACAAATGTAGCACATGAAGAAGATGGCTTAGCAAATTTTCCCAGACTATTTTAACTTTACAACTAACTGATTTTTATTCACTGAACTATTGCTAGTTTTCATCTAAATCAATATGCATTTTAATTTGAATTTAATATGTGAAGCTCACATAACACAAATTAGCAAATAGTTCTGTGCAATTCTGTATTATGCTTTTCTCATGACTATGTTACCCAAAGAGCCTGGAGTTTTGAGTATCTGATTTTGACTCCATAATTTGTACTGTGAATACATTTCAACTTTGCAACCAGGGCTATGTGGTTAAAAGCACTGAGTCAAAAAAAAGGGAAAGAAAAAAAAAAAAAAGAAAGAAGATCCTTACTTCAAAGAGATTCCATTTCTACTATAAAACCAGACATTGTGGATAAAAAAAAACAATTTAAAAATCAAGTTGTATTAGTTCTTTTTACTACATTTTTGGCTAGGGTTTGCACTTACTAAGAGAGATTTTCTAAAAGGAGAGACTAATAAGACTGATAATATTGTTTCAAATATTAGGAAATTTCACTGATGTTCCTACAGAGTTTCTTATTCATCAGGTTATAATACTCTCTACTCCTCTGCATAATGTGTAAACTTAAGCCAGTAATAGAAACAAGATTAAAGACAGTGAACGGATTGCTTAATGGAACAAATGGATTTCTAGACTTACTAATTGTTAAACTTAAGCTAGAGAAGTATTGCACATAGAAACTGGGAAAGTGGAAGGTTGTTTGCATAAATATTTTTCCACTGTTAAAGCCTATCATTAATAGACTTTATTAAATCAGACCAAGGATCTGTATCAAGTAGCTTCATCATCCATGTTAGTCATGAAGTGAATGTCATCAGAAATCACTGAGCTTAAACACTTATCGGCTCAATATGATAAAATGGTTGCACTTTTATTTACACAATAACCTCAAATCCGCATCTTAAAAAGTGGCAGATTTTTCTGCCCTTTGCTGTTCTAGGTGTGACACATGTACCAATTATTCATCCTTCCATAATGGATCATTTTTATCAGAGTCCTGTGTCTCTTCGGTATATATAGAATAAATATTTATGTTTTCTCATTTTTCTGAACTAGAAGATACTGACAGAATAGGTGTGAAGTGTCAACTATAATTCATTGCCTACAAAGAAATGCTTTATACTGATACTGTGTGAAAGGAAAAGAATATCTAAATCATTTCAGCAGCAAGCTTATAACCAAGATAATATCAGCATTTTCCTTCTTGAAAATATATCTGCCATAAATTAAAGGAAGTTTTCAGTATTTTATTAAAATGCTTCTGACAAGTTTAACCCCGTCTTCAGCAGAAATGTGTGTATGAATACAAAAAGCTTTTTGCACAAAAACGTGAAGGTCAAGTGAAAGTTAAAGCCAGCTTGTGGTAAACTTCATAGCAATTCTGCAAATATTTTGTCTAGAACATATTAACAAATGATGATGCTTATTTAGTATCAATCTAAAGGTACACATTTTACTGTTATAGAAAGCTTAAGATACATATAGCACTTTGCAACTTTGTACAATCGCAATATAATTTGCAAAAGCACCCACAAAATATATGTATACTGAGTATATTTGAATGAACTCTTCATTTAGTTAAAATTAGCCTTAGCAATAAGCATAGCAGAGGAGAGGTGCGTATCACAGAATAGAATAATGTTCTAATATATACATAGCAAAGTAATTGGATTAATAAGAATATAATTAGAATTCAAAATATGTTTGTAATGAAGCATTTTATACACAAGTGCCATGGTTCGGTATCTTCATGCATTTTCCGCTATGCTTCCAGTTTCTTTAACAGGAAAAGGCAGGAAAGTGCTGGTCCTATTTGTAATGAAGTAATAGCACAAGAGAAAAGTTTTATGGGCTGAAACCCTCTTTTGCAGAATTCATGGCTGTCTCTTTATTATTTTTAAAAACTGTTTGATTTGAAGTATTTTAAAGGGTCATATGCTGCTTTTCTCTAACAAGGGGAGAAACGTACCTGCTTCCCATTCAAGGGCAAGTGGTAAAGGGCAAGTAGAAAGCTGAAATGAAGCCTTAGTGTTTCTGATATAGATGACAATTTTACTTTGAACTCCTTTTATTTTTTTTTCTGCAATAAATTTAACTTTAATCATTCATTAGTATCACATCACATTGATATTGCAACAAGCTGGAAGATTTAGTAAGGTCATGTGTTTAATAGGAAACTTGATGTAAATATAATTTTATAATTTTCTGTTTAGATTTGCTGCCTAGAAACTTGAAAATTGTTTTCTTTTAAATATCAGATATTAAAAGACAATGTGAGAATTAATCCTTTCCATGACAAAACACACAGAAGCAGTCCTTCATTTTGGAAACAATTAGTATGTTAGGAAGGCCTTTAATATCAAGCTATGCATTTGTACCTGCTAGTGACATGAATAAGCTAAGTGATCTTATGGTATTTGCTATTGTCATATAGCATTAGCTTCTTAGGCATGATAAGAATGTAATTAATGTGAAACAAAAATTAATTACTATGATAAGGCAATAAAACTTGTTTAATACTGCCTGATCAGTAGCTTGAAAGAAATTTGCAATTTCAGTTTTAATCCTTTCTGTAAATATTTCCTGTTTCTACAAATTCTGAATCTTTACCTTTTATGATTATTTACAGACGGAGTGGAATTTACTCTTAGATGGACACTCTGTATATTCTATAAAGTCTGCACACTTGATTTACAAAGGAGCGTATTACTGGAAAGATTGTAATTTTTTGGACAGCAGACACCCGTTTATATTTGGCCTTCTCTTGCAGATTCACTGTCTTCCCTTACCTTACGAAGAATCGGAGTAGATTAATAGCAATAAAGGCAGGAAGTCATTTGAATCATTCCATTTTCCGCTGATTGTTCCAAGTGAGATTGTAAACTTGGGTTTAGGGTAAAAGCTTTTCTTTCAGTGTTGTTCTATTCAAAATGAAGACATTTTATGTTGAAAATAAATCTTGACAGCGTGGACAACAAACAATTCAGAATCAATAAATTCGATATTTCATTCCAAAAAATGGAACTGTCTGCATTTGTCTGGGTCTGCTTCTGGAGAGCTCTTTAGAGCTTTCCATTCCTTGTGGGCCAAGTTCAACAGACAAAGCCTGTGTTAGGCTCCCAAGACATAGAGTGGCGTGTAGCAGAGGATTTTCTCACCGTGGAATAAGCTCAGTTTCTTCTGTTCCAAGGAAGTGGATACGTTAGATGAATTGATTTCATTACAAGGTAGCTTTTTGTGCTTTGAAATGGAAATACTGAGAAGTATGTGGTTGTCTTCATTCCTGAACCACAAGAGCCTGCCCACGTGACAGAACAAGTACGATGCCTTCGTGGCAAATTGAGCAGGGAAACTGACTGCTACTTCCTTCATACTTTTCAGACATAGAGAAATACTTCTGAGGCAAGCAAACTCCAGGATCATATAATCTGGTAGATTTTGATTGACTAGTGGTGACTTCTGAATTTCAGCATCAGAATTCACATATTCAGAATGCTTTGTGAGGATCTTGCTTCACATCTTCCAGCACCAGAAGACTTGATTAAGGAAGCCTACCATTGGTCAGAAATAAAGTCATGTTGTTCTTTTCATAATAGTAATGCTGGCTTTAAGTGCATGGCTTAGAAATTTTAGCAACTCAGCCAATCTTGCCTTCGAAAGTGGTATTTTAGTGGTGACAGTCAGGAGGAATATACTTAGGACTCTCTGAAGTGCTAATTTCTGAGATCATGAATATTTGAGTGTACCTTTTGGAGAATGTGAAAAAGCCCCACAACTGCAGAGTACCCACCAGTTGATTTTGCAGGACTTAATAGACCACTGGTTCATAAACGTTAATGCAGAAAGTAGAGTGATGCACAGGCCAAGCTATTGAGGGAATCTGGCCTTTCATTTGTTCAGACAGGCATGACATTTTGTTGTCAATTGATTCTTCTTAGCCTTTCCTGCTGTGGGTTATGAAATGTCCTGAGGAAACGAAATTCAATTATGCATTTAACATTTTTGGATTAGTGGGAAATATGCATCTGGCATGGTGAGGTGGTTTTATCTACAAAAGTTAGTTAGAAAAATTACCTCAGTTGATATAGCTACGATCACAATGTACTATATTCCTCAGAAAATCTTTAACAGTTGAGACTGCTATTATCTCTGCTAAAATGTAACTCTTTTTTTCAGAGTAATGAAACATTAATGCGATGGGAGTTCTAAAATATTTAAAAGTTTGGCTTATGAAAGTGCTGATAGAAATCTGTCACTGTGTCCAAAAAGGATTTAGGAGCAAAGGCTGACGTAACAGCATACCAGCAAATAGATCAACACAATATGACTTGAGTTCTCTGCTCCACTCCATCCCAGCTCCACTCATTTTTTTAAGGTTTTGACAATTTCTTTTGCATGAAAAGACCAGATGCCTAATTTTCCAGGTACAGAAGAAAAATATGATAAAATACAGGAGTGAGTAGGGACTGGATGTCGCTAAGCGAGGATTGGTGATGCAGTCATGGACTAGTTGTCTTCCTAAAGGAGAGAATAAGGTCTGAAGTCTGCCAGCTGCTGTTATTGGTTAATGGAATAGGCATGTGACCTGTCACTTAAAACAAACAAAAAAGCTGAACACGTAGTCAGTTGGAAAATTAGTTTCTGTGTTGTATCCTTTCATCTGAAGTGTTTAATTTTTAGACTCCTAGTCATTCCTGGTGAATGAATACTTTATCCAGGAATGGATATGTTTGTTGCTCAACAGAGTAAACCTGAGGTTAAATATCATTCAAATATTCCCTATCAGAAAATGGATTCCCATCTTAAAAGGTCTTTATGACAGATTAATTAGTTGAAAGTTACATTAATCAGGGAGTTACTCAGTGCCTATATCAATCATCACAGAACGGGCTCCATAGGTGGTGTTCTTCTGGTTGGAACACATTGCCTTAGTCCCCCAATGTGCTTCTAATTTTTGAGAGAGACCCTTAAATGTCATATTAGAGGGAAAATTATTATTCAGAATTTAAAAAAAGGAAAACAACTGCCAGATATTTCCTTTCTAGGAAAATCCCCCTAGTCCCCCGACCTTGAACATATCTATAAGCTTTTTGCTGAGAGCAGTGCAGGCAAAGTACAGTTCAAATCATGTTGGAAAGAATATTGCCAGGGAACATATTTTCCATTTTCTTGGGTCTTACTTCTTCCTGCACATTTTTGTGCTTCTACCAGTTTAACTCTGAAATACTGTGTATAAACAAAATCCGTATATCTTCTGAGAAATTGTAGAAATTACTAAGGAACAATTTACCTCTCTGTGGAGAAGTGTATGAAACTGAGAAGCTTGGCTATGCACAAGAAAGTACATTAAGGAAACATTTGCTTCACAAGTGGTAGAAAATACGAGGGTTTTTTTGCCAGTGGTAACCACTTGAGAACTTAGCATGGATCCTGGAGAACACAATACTTTGGGGAGACCTTATAGCAGCCTTCTAGTATCTAAAAGGGGCCTACAGGAAAGATGGGCATGGACTTTTTATAAGGGCCTACGGTGATAGGACAAGGCCCAGTGGTTTTAAACTAGAGCAGGGTAGATTTAGATTAGACATTAGGAAGAAGTTCTTTACTCTGAGGGTGGTGAAACACTGGAATGGGTTGCCCAGAGAAGCTGTGGACACCTCATCCCTGGAAGTGTTTAAGATCAAGCTGGATGAGGCTCTGAGCAACCTGGTCTAGTGGGAGGCGTCCCTGCCCATGGCAGAGAGGGTGGAACTAAATGATCTTTAAGGTCCCTTCCAACTCATAGCCGTTCTATGATTCTATAGTCCTCAGACTACATAATTAACTTGAGTTATCTGCCCTTGGTTTATATTTGTCATGTTTTCCCACTGTGAATTGAAGAAGGGAACCTACAGTTAGGTACTGAAGGTGGTTGGAGTGAGCTGCCAGTGAGCTCTGGCACTCGATTCTTATGCTTTGTGCACTCTGCAGTTTCTGAGTCATAGGAATGTAATCCATTAGTTTATTGAAATGTGCTTTTAATTTAGGTAGTTACTGTTTTCACTGTCCTGGACCTGCTCAAGATACGAGTTACGAATAAATACTAGTTTGGCTAGGATAAAAAGGTACGTGGCACTGAATATTGTGATAGGAGTATCTTAGTGGTATACTTTCATCATATTGAAGTTGCTTGAAGATTGTTGGGTTTGTATTTTTGATTCAAATACCTGGTGAATCTCACTGTGCTGACAGAAAGCCTGACATCATATCCACAAGCAATGAGAAGCAATGTTTTGTTACCTTTGGGTCATCGATGGACCCAGAGCTTCTGCATGGTGATGCTGGTTTTCTGGCTCTTCTTTGCCAGGGCCCATAGATGGTGGTCATCAGTGTCTGTCATCAAGTGTCTGCCGTTTTCAGGACATTATCCACTTCGCTTCCTGTGGTTAATCAGTCTAAGAAAGATAAAACAGAAATATCAGTGTTCATTGACTAGGAAATGATTGCTTTCCGTGGCGGTGAAATTTAAATAAGGATTTTCTGAACGGGCTCTTCTCTGCTGTGGGGTGGCTGTTTAAGGTACTTAATGATGCTTTGGCCTATAGAAAAGAGGATATAATACCTGCTAATGAGGACACTCTTGCTGAATAGGATAGCTTATACACTTAGGGGCTGCACCAGAAAAGTACTTAATGCTGTAATATCCTACAAATCTGAGCTATTCAAGTTGGGATAAGTGTTACAATCAATTATTGTGGCTTTCACTAGAGTGCCTGTTTCCTCCTCTTTTTGTCAGACTTAGCTTCTTATCTGCCTTGTTGAATCGTGTCTTGATCTGTGATAATTAGATCCGGTCATAGCTAGTTCTGAATGCTGGTTTGTATGAAGCTATCTGTGGGTTAAACTTCTCTAGTTAATGAGGAGCTGACTGTGTGGGATTGGATTACCGCATGGATTAGATTTCTAACCCAATTCATTTCCAGGCATCCTCTTTCAGTATTTTCAGTACACTTTAGTCTATATTAAGGTGGAAATTGGATTAAAAGGACAAAGCGTGAAGTCATTTACTGAAGCAAACAGAGTGTTAGTGCCAAATTTTGTATAAAAGGATGCTGCTGAAAGGACTGCGGGTGTCTCTACTAATCCACAGAGAATCCCTCCGCCTCGGAGTTTAAGGACTTCATTTCCAAATACAATGCACAGGGGGTACATAAACCCCTGTTAAACAGTTCATTTTGTGCATTCATCTCTTGTTTGTTTATGGTATTAAAAATGTTTTCAGCCTGGAACAATCCCATTCATGCAGAAATCACTTTGTAAATGTAAATATTGTCTTGGTGACAGCTCTGTTCAGAGCAAGTACTTTAACCTGTTGGGCAATACCAATAGCTGTCCTGTAATTAATTATTTTAATATGTGAAAGAAAATTCTACCTTTTATTTTTCCCAACGAAATAAAGATTTTTCAAGAAGAAAAAGATCATTATTTGTAGGAGCAGTGCTCACTGTATCTAAAAATATTGTGCAGCTAGGACAAATGTATTATTGCTGTTCATGGATGAGAGGAGTATTGTGTGTGAAATTTCCACTGTACCATGAGCCAACAGCAAAATTTGGATTGTAGGTGCAAGACAGGACATAACCAATACATTTTAAAAATCCCAAATCAAAAGCTAAATACCTGAACATTTGTGAACCCAGAGATGTAGTTCTGGGCCACAACCTTAACAATTGTCATCACATAATGCAAGACAACTGAAATATGAATATTGATGTAGGAAAAACTGATCTAACTCCAGCTGACCACTGCAGCTTTCACAGAGAAGTTACTGTCACTTAAATGCTATTAGGATGTGGTCTTCCTTGGAGAGCAGATAATTGGCCTTCTGAGAAAAAGGAATAAACACATTTGATCCTGCTGGCTGATGTGCTGGCGCTGACTTGGTAGTTACTTCCTTATTTCATTATGTTTTAAAAATTTACTTCATTCTCTTTTCATTGTTCCAAACACGGCACATTTTTCATGCATTGCCTTCTGATTCCTCTCAAAGCATCTTTCCAATTAATTAATTTCCTGATGAAAACAAGTCTATATGAAGTAGAACTGATTTTCCTATGCTTTATAGCTTGCTGCATGTTATATCATATCATGTGTCATAAAGTACCTGCTATTAATGGTTGTTTATTTTTCTTAGAGATACAAAATATGCATCAGAATTTAAATCCAGACAATTTCTTGCAGTAACTGCGCTCATTTTATATCTTCCTTGCTGGTTTCAGAAAGACAAGCAGAAAAGTTAATGCTTATAAAGCTTTCTGTACTTTCTGAATGTAATTACAATGATGGCACTTAGCACTTATATAAATCTTTTCATGCATAGAGCTCCATCCTGACATTGAAAGTATTATTATTCACATTTTACGGGTAAGTTTTTTAATGTAGCAGCGAGTTCAGTTTCCACGCCCTCCAGGCCAAATGTGTATTATAGTAGGGGGACAAATGTCGGAGATTTTAGTTGAGCCATTCCTCATCTGAGTCCTTGCTTTGCTCTGGGCACATGTATTAGCTTTATCTTGGTTTCTGTACTGACCATCCTTGATTATAAATCCTATTATGGTTCACTCCTCCATTTCTTCCTCCTCTCCAGTAACATCTTCTAGCTCACTATCCAGAGGATTTCTCAGCTTTCCAACTTTCCCCACACCTCACGCTTCATGTGGTGAGTTCTCACCTTGACCTCAACTCTATTTCCCCGCCCCTGAAGCACACCCACCTCTACACACTGACTCCTCAAGGCTCAATACTGTTTTGATAAAATATCTGCAATAACTATCTGATTTTTTATATCTGTCGTGTATAGTCAGTATGTTTGTTTTGTAAAGAAATAGAAAATATTTCTATATGAAAGTTTTATGTATGTTT
The DNA here is from genome assembly GCA_013396935.1 of Baryphthengus martii. Lineage (NCBI taxonomy): Eukaryota > Metazoa > Chordata > Aves > Coraciiformes > Momotidae > Baryphthengus > Baryphthengus martii. Next base: position 16,412 of record VWZK01023292.1, on the reverse strand, counting down.
TGATGATTATCACTTTTTAATCATTTTTCTGGCCATACTGGACACAAAACTGTGACTGAGATACACGTCCATTATTCTGACCCACTTAGCTTTGAGGATGTTTTACTTCTGGTCCTCCTCTTCTGTCAATTTTTTTTCATAACTTGTTTTACACTCTGCAAGATTAGACTCTCCAGGTGTGCTTATACAGTATGTGGCATGACATGACCTGGCAAAGATTTGGATTATTAATAACTATTACAGTTAAATAAGTATTATATTTATACATTGCAGTTTATCAAATCTTGAAAGGAGCTAGAGACCTTTCTATATCTACTAGGTCTTAAAAGGCATCCTTTTGGGGGATTTGAATGAACAGGAGAAGCAACAGCTTACAAAATTTTTCATGTTTTGCTTTTTTGAGAAATTACCTCCTGAAAGGTTTCCTTGAACTTAAATGAGTTGAAAATACTTCAGTTACTTCAAGTCACAAATTATTAATGCCAGTCACTGTCAATGACATTAAGGAGATAAGAGACAAAGCGAAGCATCGATTAATAGAGGAAGATTAAGATCCTCTATTTGTTGTCTACCAGAATAGACAACTGTATATAGTTGCTATAAATAGTTGCTGTATTTGCTTCATAATCTTCATATTCTTCATGATCATATTTTAAAATGACATTGGCAGGTGAAGTAGTATAGTTACATGTTTGTTTCTAAATATAAATGCTGATTTAAATGGCAGTGCTACAAACTTCTGTAGTTCTCAGTGTGTTGCATTGTCTAATGTACATCTAGATGAGAGGAAGCAGGCAAAAGGAGTTCTATCAAATACTACTAATTTACCACAGCAGAACATGAGCCTGGTTTTTCTACATAACAGGTATTCCTGTGTGTGCAGAAAGAGAAAATCCAGTGAATAAAACTAGAAATAGATTGCAACTATAGTATGCAAGCTTTTGCTTATATTGTGAGATAATAGTGGCAGTTAATGAGAGCAACTGTTGTACAAGAGCAGAGAGAAGCAACTGCTGAACATCACTGTGGGGCTATTGCTGATCCTGCTTCAGGTGCTGGGCAGAAATTCTTTAGAAGCAGCTGAGAGGCAGCACTAGAATTTCAGAAAAAAAATAGCCCTCTGAAAATAGCCTCAACTTCCTCTTAAATACCCACAATTTAAAAGTCATGCTTGATCCAGGGACTGTTTAAATTCAGTATTCCATTCCAGAAAACCTTGTTCTGCAGTGTATTTCACACATAATCCCAGTAAATAGTACTGTTCAGTTCGGTGGTCAGATGGATTGAATGTAAGGGGACATGTTACATGTATACGTGTTTGCAAGTTGTGACCCTTAATGGTTGTGAAGAATACTATGTCTTGGAAGCATGTAATGAGAGACAAAATATCTTCTGAGTGAGCTAGTCTTCAGAGTAATGGAGTTTAGTGAGCTTCAAAAGTAGTTTCAATGAATGATATTAAGTGGCTTCAGTGTTTTAAGGAAAAAAGTAGATAAATAATGACTTATAATGTGAGCTCTGTAATGAGCTCTTCCACCATAAGTATGCAAAACTCTGATTAGTTACAGCCAAATTTCCCTAGATTTTGGAATCTTAGAGCTTTTCAGTAATTGAATCACATCAAAGTACTTTTTCTTCCTCTTTTCTAACAAAGTTACGTGGGATTTGTTGGAGGGCAGGCAGAGATGGGAAACAAGCTGTTGACAAACAAAAAGATGACTTTTATGTAGTACAGTGAAACAGTAACTTGTAAATTTATCAGAAAGAAATGGACCATGAACCTTTAAGGAGCCCTGTTTGTGATGACTACCTGCACTGAGGTGATGTCTGTTGATTAATTTACTTTTAAGTTTCTGAAAAGCAATTAATCTGTGGGTTTTGGTTGTGTTGTTGTTGTGGTTGGGGTTTGTTTTTGATTTTGTTGGGTTGTTTGTTTTTTTACAAAGTGTGTAACTCTTGTTAGAGAAAAAGCTTTGGAAACACATCAGTGTGTTGAAGGCAGATGCTGCTTTTACAGGGCAGGTTTTTCCAAAGTTCTTTTTGATTATAGTATTACCTGAAATGGTTGGACATTACGTTACTTCCAGCTGAAAGAGTTCCATCAGATTCTGACTTCAAAAAATTACAGTGAAGCAACATCACTATCTTGACAAATTACCAAAACATTCCTCAGTATACCTACAGAATTAAATAACGTTTGGCTTTAGAATCTCTCTTGGAAATGCAAATTGCAAGTGGAGGTTGAAAAGGATTCATTTCACTATTAAATTTAATACGTTCATTTTTTTAACCTAGAAGCTGATCAGCTTGAAAATAGTGAAACCTCGGTATATCAAATAGACTACATGTTTATTACCAATACACCCTTGAAGTTTCAAATACAGCTAAGTTGATCTATTGTATGAAACATGACTGTTCAGGCATCATTGCTCAGAGGAGACCTTATTGCTTGCTGCAGCTACCTGAAAGGAGGTTGTGGCAAGGTGGAGGTCAATCTGTTCTCCCATGTAACAAGTGATAGGACATGAGTAACAAGTGATAGGACATGAGTAAATGGCCTCAAGTTGCACCAGGGGAAGTTTAGATTAGCTAATAAGAAAAATATCTTCACAGAAGGGGTTGTCAAGCACTGGAACAGGTTGCCGAGGGAGGTAATGGGGTCCCCATCCCTGGAGGTGTTTAAAAGACGTGGAGATGTGGCACTTAGGGACATGGTTTAGTGGTGACCTGGCAGTGCTCAGTTAACAGTTGGACTTGATGATCTTGAAGGTCTTGTTCAACCAGAATGATTCTATGATTCCAAGATTAGAACGATAAGTGCTGTCTTCAAATACAGAGATAAAGTCAATATATAAAACCAAACAAATCTCCAAGGCTTCCTTTGCCATCAAACAAACTAAATCCCAACTTCTAAAGCCATGGTTTCCTTGTCTTGTTTGTTTTCAGGTCCATAGGCAAATGTTTGGAGTAAATTGTGAAAAGAATCTTTATACAGCTTATAAAGGAATGATTTTGACTTCTGGACAGGTCTGCAGTGCTAGCATTTAGATTAAATTAATGATAACATAGTAGGGAAGCTGTAGGTCTTCCAAGACAGATTGTATCTGGGTTGTTAGCATGAAGATGTGGGTCTGATCCCAGTCTAGCATGCTCTTTAGGGGATTTTATTTAATGGAAGTTGAAATCATTGAAACATCTGTCTAGTTACAGTTGTTGGATTCTGAATTTAAATGTCAGTATGTGTTTGGTGGGACCTACTGAAAGGAATTGTGGTGTGGTTTTTGGTTTTTTTTGTTTTTTTTTTAAATAAGAGCAAAACTGCCTTCCATCTCTTGATTTCTGTATTAGTAGCACAGGTTCTATTTGCTGTCATAGTCTATTCTCCATCTACTTCTACAGTTTCGTTCATTTCTGCTAGTTTTGTTTGAGACTTTGTGGATTGTGATTAAATATAGGCATAGTATTGCAACAAATATAAAACCGTTTTTACAGCATTTACTTATATTTTGGAAAGCAGGTAAGTAATATAAAGCCATTTGTTGTATTGTTCAGATTCTTACGTCATCGTATTAACTCCATTGAAAGATCCATCTTTTATGCTTTAAGCCTGAACGGAATTTCTTGGCTCTACTTAAGTGAAATATTGTGATGAAATATAAAAGGAAGGATAAAAAAGCTTTCTGAATTGTTAGCTGTCACATTATAGCAATATTTTCATGAATATTATTTTCATGAAGTTATTAATTTTATGATACTGTGTAGACTTTTTTTCCCTAATTAAATGTGCATTTTCTTTTGTCAGAAGGAAAGAAAAAAACTTTGGTTATGCCTTTTACAGTAATTTAATTAAGCATGTCCTGTAAGTTCATTTCAATATCTATCATGGCTCACTAAAGTTGGAATTCAGTATAGAATGGTAGATTAATTGCCCTTTGTCTTAGATGAAATAAGAATCCTAAATATGCAGAGTCATGAAATTTAATTGTGTTCCTCAATTGCTTATTCAATGTTTTGGAAACCTGAATCAAGAAATACTGAAGAAGAGGGCCAAAGGTTGTTAAATGTAGCGAGTAACACAGATTTTGAACTTTACTTAATGAACCAAGAGTTTATTACTATGAAATAAATGCACCGTTTAAAGAATTATGGTGGAAATGTAAAACTCTAATTAATTTTGGTCAGAAGCATGCAAGGCAATCATTTTTCCTAAAACATGTTCATTAGGGTCTAGATTTTCTGTTATTGAGATAAATTTATTCCTTTCATACGGCAGTGCTGTCTTTTTCTGTTAAAAACCTGTGCTTCAGTGGTGTTTAGAGTGATGTCTTTCAGCTGCCTTCAACTGTAAGCAACATGTCTTGACTGTAGCTTGCAGAAGCATTTTTCTATAACACACTTGTGCCTACTTTTCTGTTTAATGTTGTTAATCATTTTGGAAACAAAGAATGTTAGATCTCTTGTTAAAAGGCTGTCTATAGCCAAGCTTATTTGTGAAAACAGGTAAAGCATGAAAAAAAAAAATCTTCAGCTCTCATTTAGTCATCAAAATACATGTAGAGCCTGAAAATTGCACAGTTAAAAATTAGCCTCTTACTTGTTTGGGAATTTTTTTATTGTTATTATTAAATACTAGTTAGTTAGAAATAAAGTTATTTAAGAGCTATTAATTCCTTACTGTGTCTGAGCACCTTTTTGTTCTAATGTAGCTACTGTAAGAATCCATTTATTTCTTTGTATCAAGAATATAAATACGAAGATGTTTTACTTTCTTTTTCTAATTTAGTAAATGTGTAGTGTAAATATGGTGAGAGTAGAATCATGAATATTTAAAATCATCTTGATTTGGCTAGAATATGCATTTCTAGGCTATGGAATATTGTTCTGTATAGTGGTATTACGAGTATATATAAAATGGAACTTTCTGGTTTAGGTTGTAATTCATAAAAATAATTATTATATTGCCACATAAGTAGAGAATGCTATTGCCGTTTCCATACATATGTTTATCTATGCACTGATGTAAGTGTTGAATGACAAATTTGCCTTAGAAAGGTTCTTAATCAGGACAGTGACAGATCTGGAAGCTTGAAAACTAATGCAAGGGTGCACTTTGAGACCAGAGTGGAAATTAAGGAACTGCATCCCATACAGGCACAGTACAATCCCATTAAATTTGCTTTTCATCTGTTTCTTAGTCATTGCTTCAGATTTGTGATATCTAAGTGTTTATAGATACAGACTAAAGTTCACAAGCCTAAACATTTAAAAACTCGAGTTGTTAAAGAGGAGCCATTTTCCTCTGTCTTCAAGGAGAACCAGCTGAACTTGTAAAACAATGGTTGAGATTCAAGCACCACCTGCCCTGTAGAGCATCCTGACTGTACTGGCAGTCAGCCAAAAGGGCCACTCAGTGGAATGGTTGCCTCCTAAAGAGGAGAGAAACAGATGGAAGATTTGAGATCTGGCATGAAACGCCACTTCTGTACTAAGCATTCAATGAAATTTGACTCCAAGAGCTCTTGTGATGGGACGTTTATCTGTATAATCAGAATTAGAAACAAGGAAATAGAAAACACAGAACACTGACAAACAGTTCAAAAAGACTTTATGTTCTTGTAGCAGTGCAAGTTAGAGGAAAGAGTTTGTGATAAACATGCAGCTGCTTGTAGCTTTTTAAGGGTTTGAGTATAAATGTAGTTTCCCTAGTCTTGCATTGCCACCTAGAGCAGGGTGCCCCATATTGCAGCACTGAAGGAAACCAACAGCTAGACCTGGCTCTTCTTAGTGTGCAAAATGCGATAGAGAGCTGCTTCCAGTTAATTGATGTCATGTTTACTTATGTTATAACGGGTTGTTCATTCATAGCCTCCGTGCTTTAATGTACCAGATCAGCAGAGATTTCGTTTTAGGAATCTGGGGGGCTTTGACAGTGAGAATTAATGGAGATGCGCATTAAAAGGTACATCTGCCAGCTTGCCAGTGGTCCCAGAGGGGGCATTTTCGTGATGGCTGCTTCAGAATACTTCATGAAGGAAATGTCAAACTTGTCAAGTCTGTCACTATGAAAATGATCCATGTAGCAAGGGTCTCCTTTTTTGGGGAAACAAACAGCTGCCTTATCACTACGGAGCTACAGTGACAGGAAACTGTCATCTATCGCAAGAAATTTTTTTTTGCTTTTAATATCCATTGGTAAAGAATTGTTCAAGTTGTGCTCTGTATTTCTGTAACACTCTGCATTACAAGGGTTGTCAGTAATACATTTGAAGAAGATGGTGTAGGCTTTGGAAGAAAAATAACTTTTGAATTTTAGTCATGGATGGCTCACCTTTTGCCAGTTTAACAGACTGATTTAACTCCCAATTTTTGCCCAAAACTAATTTTCCTCCAAATTTGGCCTATGGACTTTGCAAAGCAAGACTTCAACATACACAAAGAAAAATTCTTGTATTTTCTGAAGTCCCTTTTTTTCTGATACACTTTTTAGGAGTATTAAAAATATTTTTACCTACTTCTAACTAGTGTTTTTCTAACTAGAACCTGTGAAGCAGGAGATGAAATACCAGTTGGACACCTTCACTTGAGCTTAGTACATTAGTCATACTTGGGTTAAGATGCTATGAAAAGTAATAGTATCTGAATTTGGTCCTGAGTGGTTTTGAGATGATATTTCTAACTAACGTGTAACACAGAGAACCCTTTAGCCGTTCCACATTGTAATAGGAAATTTTTGTGTTTTGCATACTTGTCATATGTTTCAGATGTTCATTTACATCATACTATAATATATAGCTGTTTATTAAGTTTAGAATATGGGTTACAGTTTGCAAAGCACACAAGGGCAAGTTTATTTTATTAATTACACCTTTGTAATGCAACTTCAGAAATTGTAAGTGTGGTATAATGCACAAATCTGTGAACCGGTGCATTTCCTAGTACAGTTAATTGAAGTGTGATCTGTTCTACATACAAAGTAGTGTCATTTGAAGATTTTAGCATCCAAAGGACCCTTTAATCCAATACCTTGTTTCCATCAGGGAAAAGGAGTGATGCCTGGAAAAAGAATGTAGGAAAAAAGGTGATGTGGAAAGTCTAACATCAGTGTCATCAGGATGCTGATGAGGTGTCCAGTCATCTGTGGCTTAAGGAGCTCCTGAGCTGGCATTTCAGTTGAGGGTGTTGGATTTAACAGCACTTTATAAAGCCCTTTATACATTTCCTTATGACTGTGAGGTTTTTAAATCTGAAAGAATGACAATTCCAGACTAGTAAACTTGCATTCATTTCAATATGAAAATAATCTTCGGGCTGTTAAATGCACCTTTTCAGTAAGAGTAGTAATACATTCTCGAGAGGCTCACTTCCCTTGGCTGCTCTTCCAAAAGTCGCCAGATCTGAGGTGTCTTTTAGGTGAGTGTGTTCAAAATTTACTGTATGATATTTGAGTCTATAGTTGTAGTCAGAAAAGATACTGAGAGAGATTTGATTTGTGACATCTACTAGCAAAAACTACTTTGATCATTGAACATTTTAACACCAAAATCACTGTTCTCTGTTTCAGGATTTTTAGGACAGAAAGCACTAGATGGTAGTTCTTCAATAGGTGGCTGGAATCAAAGTAAATAATAACATAAAGTAGAGATGTGAGGCATTAATAAAAATAACGTGAACTGAATTTCTGTGAAACGGAAACTGGAATTCAGTATTTCATCTCCTCTGTAGCCACTGGTAATAGCAACCTTATACACTGGCATCACAAATGGGTTTTTTTAAAAAGATAAAAGTAAAATAAAAGGTTTTCCTTTTCCATCCATCAGAATTAAAAGCATTATAATGATGATAATGATAGGTGGTAATTAGTAGAACAAATATATTAGATACGTTTAATCTGCAGTGTGTTCGGCATAATTTCTTAATAATTAAGCTATATAGGCTATTTAGCTGAAAATCCAAACATTATTAATGATATTAGAAACTCCAACAATTTCAGTATTCTCTGTGCAATCATTGGGATTCCTCTTGGGCTATTAAAAAAAAAAAAAAAAAGATAAAGTATTTCATAGATACCTTGCATTGTCAGCAAACTGAAAGACTGGAGAGTCTTCATGTCATGGAGTATGGTTAATATGTGTGCTCTGAACTGCCAGTTCAAATCTTTCCCACGTATACTGGGGAAGTATACTGCACGACTTCTAATTTATAGGAGTTCATGTCTCAAAATTTCCTGATAATCTTCAATCATTAGTAAGTTTGCCATTCTCAGGCCACTGCTGTCACTTCTTTTATGGAGAAGGCTGCATGAGTGCCAGAACTGATGGTTCTTACGGTCCAGTGTCCCCACCGTTCATTTCTGCCATCCCTTTTATGCTGGCACTGTTGTTCCTGTGGCAGTGCACAGGTCTGGGAACTGATCTGACTGAAGACATACCTGGCAAAATGTTTTCTTCCCTTGATAACTCATACTGTGAGAAGGATCAGCTGCTGCATTTTGCACAGCAGTTGCCCATGTTCAGAGATACCAAACTTAGATTTCTGTTTCAAAAAGAAATGAGAGGTTTTGTTCTTGGAAGACAGATGGAGTGAAAGTGCCTCCACAGAATTAATATGTCCTATGTGGAGCACAGTTTCGTACAATACTATTCGGGAAGCTTTTTTTTGCATAAAAATATCAAAATAACAAAAAATAACAAAGTATCAGCCAAGGCCCTGGATGACTTCTGTGTGGGAATCTACCCACATAAATCCAATTTATACTCTGCTGGTAGTTTTTACCTGTTTTAATAAGTCTTACCTGGTTGAACAAAGGAAAAAATATTGGTTCTGCAAAATATCCCAAAGTGGATGCTTCCATCTTGAGTATTCACACAGAACAAATCCTGGACCTGCCGCAGCCACTCATCCATTATTTCTGCATCTCTGAAAACACCGATCACTGCAGCTGCTGCTTCTGGCACCTAGCAAATCTGCCAGAGAGCAAGCGTGACCTTATGAACAGAGAATTAAAATATTTCAAGGCTACACAAAGCCAGAAGATTCTGATACAAAACTTCCTTCACTGGATAAAACTTTTCTCTTCACAACAAAATAGACTCAGGAAGCTGATGTTCAGTATGGAGCCTAATATCCCTTCACCCTGTTGTAGTCCTCAGTGAAGATCTGGCTCTGTAGTCTCTGAAATGTCTGTTGGGAGAGAAAACGCTAAGCAATATGTGAAGTGTGCTGGGAAACAAATGATTCTGTAGATTTTATTTTCCCTATGTGAGGGAATCCAAGACAGGACATTGGTATAAAGGCAGGTTGTGTGCTAGGGAGGTAGATTAGTTGGCATAGAAGTTAGTAGAGATACGATTTCTATAGCTAAGGACCTTAGAAATACACAGCTTTGCAGTTCTTTTATTAGTTGGTTCTTCATGAAAGGACCTGGCTGGTTTTCTATAGTAGCCAAAAGTTTCTTTGGGTGGATTTTTATTCAGTGATATTCTTTGTCAGCTGTAAGCCGTCCATCTAAGTGGAGTTAGACACTGTTGCTTTGTTGTTTTCTGCTCTGCCTTGTCTTTATTTCCTTTGGAAGGTTGACCTTTGTATTTGTACTAGGCATTACACTACCCTGAATATATGCTACACTTCTAATTTCAATGAATCAACAATCTTTGGTTTCACACAGACGCGCAGACATGTTTCCTCACCTAAACATGGCTCACTACCTGTTTTAAAGGTAGCTGACGAGATGACAGTCCAGAAAGATAAGAAAAAAAGCTTTTAGCCTTTACTGGTCAGTCATGTAAATATTTCTCTGCGCACAGCTTGTCCCCAGAAGGAGGGAGGATTTAGAAGGAGAATGGTTTGGAGGGTATGTTTCTTTAACAGAACAACTAGCTTTTCAATTTTGTTCCAGTGTTGTGTAACTTAATACAAGATCACATATTTTTAATGAGATTTTCCATTGCTGTTTTATTTCGTGGTGCCCATGTTATCCTCCTATATATTTTGTACCACTAAATCTTTATTATAATTATCCTTACAAAGGACCCTTTGATGATAAAAAGGTGCAAAAAGACAAAGTTGTTTTCCTAGAAGAATGAAAGTGCTGTTTTAAAGGAGGAAACTGCACCCTGGATTCCTGGGTGTCCCTGACATTTTCTTTCTCTCAACTCTTGACTTGCGATGAGTGATGTTACAGCAGCCAGGACGCTGCTTCATTCCCAAATGCCTATCCATTTCTTCTCCTTTGTATTTTAGGAACAAGGAAGATTTTCTGTATATGGAATTAAAATGCAGGCAGGAAAACTGACCATACTTCGAATGTGTGATAAGGACTGTTCATAATGCAAGGGGATGCAAGCTGCCTTATGAAACAGCTTTCACAGTCTTCCGTAATTTATCCTTTAGAGGTCACAATTTTGTACTGGATACAAAATAGTATCCACTCCTATGGAAGTGGGCATTATGGTGTCACCTCATTTTTTCAGTGAGATCCAGAGGAACCCGTAGTGAATTATGAGCCCTACTCTTGGAGCTGGAGCTGTAGAATATTGTAAGCATGCTGCTGCCTGACATGCTCATGTTTCCTATTTTAGACCTGACTGATCTTCAGATAACATATGGTGGTACAAGTAATTGGAAAATTGGCAGACCTGTCAAGAAAATATGCTAGATGGGACAAAAATACGATGTTGCAGCACATAAAGTGTCTCTGAAGTTAAATTTATTGTCTTTTATCAAATGGTGAAGTAAACGTATCTTGTCTCCAAAAAATGAAACATTTTTCAATGGCAGGTGTTTTTCAAAAGTAATTTTTGGAACAATGATGAAAGTTCTTGAATTTGAAAGTAATTTAGTGGAAACTTCTGGTCAAGAACAAAGGAAAGGTGTGTAATACTGCCTGCTGCAGACATTTGAATGCCTTGTTATCCGTGTATAGTTTAGTAATTTCTTGATGTAACCATCCAGGAAATTGGTCAGTGAAGAATTTATTCATAAAACTATTCTTCTCCTGTAAATGTAGGTAACTAGACTTGTTTAAATTTCTGGTCATTTTTATGTCAACTCTTGAGCAAAATCAAATGCTTGATTAAATGAAATTTTTGCTTATTTTTATGCTTATTGGTCAGGCAAAAGTCTGTACAGAATTCTATACATATGCATAAGTACAAAAAGTGTCCTTCTTCACTAAGTTGGTTAACGTTCAGGTTTTCATTTTCTTATACAGGAAGAAGAAAATAAAGCTGGGGCAGAAAATCCATCTCAGGAGCTGAATTTGGAACAGAGAAAACTAAAAAAATAGATTGCTGTCTTGTTTGAAATATTTGCAAGTTGTGTAACAGTGATTATAGTTTCTCATTGTAAAGTTAACAAAAGAAATTCTCAATAAAGTAACTGAAAATTAAGTTCATGTGGCACTGGGGAATTAATTAAGTAGCTCCTGGTGATATTCTTGATTCCATTAAAAGCTGAATTATCAGAACTGAGCACCATACCAATAAAATTCTAAGAGGTTTTTGAACACGGTATAGAAAGCTGATGGGTTATTCATCACTAATAGCATTTACTAAGCAAACAGATCTTTTTTGGGGTTTTTTTTTTTACTCCACAAAGCCATGTTATCCTTAAAGGACAGTTATAACTCAGACATATTCTGGTATTTCTGAGCGAGAGCTTTGATTCTTAAAAGTTACATAATTATGTTCTACTAAATGCGTTCTGAATTCTTCCGATCAGTGATTAAAATAAATGCTGAGGACTGAGTGGAAGCAAGGATTTTTTGGTATGTACAGTATGTTTTCATAAGCAGTTAGTTTTACGTGTCTGTATCTCGTGATTTTTAATTGATTTCATGTTGCACTATAATCTTCTCCTGTGGAAAGCTTTTTCATCTTGAGGTGATCATTGTCTTACAATAAATGTCAAGCTTTTGCTTTGATTAGGCCATCCTACCCAGGTCTAATTTCTCTATATCAATCCTTCGATTTTAGCAGAATAAAATAACTTCTTGATGTGTCATTAGATCTTTGAGCAGTGAAACTCTAAAACAAAAAAAAAAAACAACTTTTCTTCCTATACTTATCACTTTGATTTCCAGTTTACCTCTGCTTTTTAGCCTGTGCAGGTCAGTAAATGGGAAGATTAGTACAAGAAACTCAGATGTAGATTTATAGCCTGATATTTTTACAGATTGCTGTGAAGAAACCAAAAATCTTACTGATTCTCTTTTAGGATTAGAGCAACACTTACGGAAGTCCCTTGAGGAAGGTTTCCTTGCTCTTGGAGAAAGTGATTGTCTTCACCTCTTTTTCACTTACTGTTACCCTGTATATTGAGTGTTAAATTAGATTGTAAATAGTATTCATCCTTAATTTTATCCTGTCTGTAGAAATTGTAGTTTCAGATATTTTAAAAACAACATTGCCTGTGTTTAAGTGGTATCTTTTATAAATTCTTTTCTGGTTCATGAGGTTCAAATGTGTGTAGCTCGTGGACAAATTTCAATCACAATTACTCTACAGGAGTTTAATAACACTAGATCTCATTTTAACGAATGCAGCTATCATGTAAATTAGCATATAAAATAAATTCAACATTGGTCCATTTGGTGCAGATCAACTGCTGTAGCCATCTCAGGAAGGAGGGGGAATATGATTTTGACTTCGCTGCAGTGAAAAAAACATACTTAGGAAAGACAGAAGCACAGATTTACCACGCAGGACGTTATGGGCCGTTCTTTGTACTGTGGTGTGTAGGATCACAGGGGAAATAAGAACAAAGTGAATGTTTTCCTTTTTTTTTCAGAGTAACCCAGAAGGCCAAGGTCAGTTCTCGGAGCATAGTACTCATCAGGATTTGAAAAAGGGGCAGGGTTTCCATTGCAAAGGGCTGAAAGGCTTCTGAATTTTGAAGGACAGAACAAGTAGCTTACAACAAAAGGTGAGAGACTGAGATTTCACAGCAAGGTAGGGTAATGGCAGGGGGAGTTACTGTCTGGGATGGATTATGGCCATGTCTTGGCCTCTCTGTCCACCCCTGTCCCCTGTGCACTTGGTGTTTAGGTTTATCCATCTAAATTATCCTGTCTGAAATGAGCAGATAGAGTCTGATTTGTGCAAAATAATCTTTCTATTCTGTCCATGGCAGCAGGTTGGTCGTTTTGCGGTGAGTCTAGGCTCTGTGACAACATGGGATTATACAGATGCATAAAGTGGGAAAGTTGGTTGGTTATTTGGTGATGGGGCTTTGTATGAACTATATATTACTTGACAATCAAACACCTGTGTGAGAAAAATGGTTCAGATGCTGCAAGATACAGAAGCTTCCATTTAATGCATAAATGAGCATTTATGTATCTTCTTAAATTCTTAAAAATTGAATGTGAAAGTATAATTATGTAAATCATACTTTCAGGTTACTTTTTAGAAATCAAACATATGCCACCAGAAGTCTACAGTCAGCATTGACAGAAACCTGTCCCTTGGTTACGTTATTTGATTCAAAATTCAGAGGCTGGAATTCATCTATTTTCACTGCAAAAATGATAATAATCAGCATTGTATCATAATCAGCTGAGTTTGAGATAAATGCAACTGAATCAAAATCTACTCCTGACTCCATCCCTTCCAGAAAAATGGAGGAGACTTGTTTGTAGTAATTTTTACTAAACTGAGGGGGTTTTAACTGACAAAGACTATACAAAATAGGTGACTTTATTTCCTTTATCTTGATTCTGATCTAATTAAAATTTGCAGCTGAACTAATTTTATTTTTTTTTATTGCATATTCTTGACTTTTCAGACTACCAGTATGAATTTCATTTTCATCATATTTTTTGTCTCAGTGTTTGGAGGTTTTTTGGATACAACACCCAGGGTAAAGCAGATGGCTGCAATAGTCCTACAAGACTGTGACATGATGCTTCTGAGTGTTACTTTTCATCAAAACTAAGTTGAAAACCTGATGCAGAACAGTGTGGCTTTTATTCAAGGTATGTCCATGCTGCAGTCAAACACAAGTCAGCTTGGATACTGAAAGCAGCTGTAGGATGAAGCTCCAGCCATATCTGAAGATGCTCAAAGGCTAATTTGGAGATGGGATGAGCAAAAGTTTAGACAGCTTTAATTCAGCTGGTTACAGACATTTTTATGGAGCAATATATTCCGTGTCTGTAAATATACACAGACATTGCCCTAGCAGCCAGTTATAAAGTACTTTTTATTTGCTCTCCCTCTACGCAGTTATTTAGTAGTAGGAGTCAGTGACATGCTGCTCTTAAAGTCTAAATGGAGAGCTATTTGTTTCCCACTCCATCCTTCTCACGCCTTGGCAGTGGTGGTGCTCCCCAGTTTGGAATTTCAGTTTTCTGGTTTGCACCAGTGATAGCTGCTTTAGGTTAGCTTAAGTGATAATTACGTTTTTCATGCTTGACAAGGAACTGACATTTGCCTCATATTAAAGCAAATGTACTGCTTTTTGTGCAGTTTATGATGGATTACTGTTGGGTTTTGTTCCGTCCTCCACATTTTTCGTTCTCCCTGTGAAACAGTGGGCTGTTGAGAATTTTGTGGACTCCAGCCCTGTGTTTTCTATCACAGACAATCGCTTTACCCTCAGAGAACAGCAACTTTGTCTATTACTATAATTTTTGTTCTTAGAAAATAATGTCTGACCTTTCCAATCCCTTATATGGGAGTCAACAATTTGAAGCATGGAAGTTCTTGTCAATCACCCACAGAGTAACATTTCTGATTTGTGAGAGTATGGTTTATGGTGTATCATAGATATATCATAGATGTGTGTGCAATAGTTTGCTACGTATTTGCTATAGATGAATTTTCTTAGTGTATTACCTAATTGTTGTTGTCACACGAGGATTCTTACTCTGGATGCCACGTTCTCATATTAAAGATAAGACTCCAAATGATTGGTATAAGCCAAAAAAAGCAAAGCTTCTTTTGACACAGATATTGTTAATCTCCTGTTTGTAGCTCCACAGGTGTTGAAATAGTTGGATATAAAATATTGTGCAATCGTAAGTATTTTACACACACCAGATATACCTTGGTATTTTAATCCCAGTATACGTGTAACTTCTTACTGGTTAAAATGAGAATTCACAGTATTTTGTTACTGATGCATTGAAATATATTGCTACACTGGACATTTGGTGCTCGTCTGGTTTTATTTCACGAGCAGCGCTAGTCATAGTGCATTATATGCATGAAATGTGACATGCAACAGCTAATCCTACCAAAATCTTATTATTTTTTGGCTTATTAGAAAGCATTTTTATACTTTTAAATAGAGGAAAATATTTAAACATGACTTGCTCTCAGACGCTTCAATATTTGCACAGTCAGAATTGTTAAAGCACAAAAAAATACCATCCTGACAGAGAAGTATATCACTTCAGTGCTTCTTTGTTATTGCAGTCCTATAAGCTGTCTACTCCTTGGTTGGTTGCTCTGCATCACACTACAGAAACTAACTCTCCCTGACACAAGGCTGGATAGGTTTTTACTCTGTGAAAAGTGAAGGTTGATTAGGAACCGATTCTATTTCACATGACCTAAAGAAAAACTTTTACATAGCAATGAGTAAACGACTCCTATCACCTATCTAAGGCTAGAGTGTGAAATCATAGCAGGTAATAAATGTTTCCCCACAGTGAATTCAATGCGGATTCTACAGCGATGTTATCTGGAGAAGGAAGTAAAATGCTGACGGCAACAGCATGAAAATGCACACAGCTATGGCATAATTCTGATTTGTTTTGGAAGAACTATTAATTTCCTTGTTACAAAGCCAAGTAAGAGCAACTCTTTAAAACTGTTGAACCATGAAAGCCATTTCCTTAAGGGTTTTAAATTTGGGAACAGACTCATGAAATTTATAGCTTTGATGAGATATTCTTTGCCTGCAGTCAGAATGAGAGCCAGATCATTGGTTTCCCAGCGTGACACCTATGTATTCTTGTGTGCACTAGATATCATTAGGCTCATAATAACACAGCTATCATCACATTAACGCCTGAAAGGTTCAGTTTTGATGCTTGGTTTAAGTGTCTCATTTATACCTACAGCATACTAAACAGCTGAATAAAAACGAAAGCTATACCATACCTATATTGTGCTATTGTTCTGCACTTTAACCAAAAATACAGTCATTTTATGTCTGATCAAATTTTTTTTTATTTTTTTTTTTTTTCTTGCTAAGTTGTGTTTTGAAAGAGCTGCAATGATGAACTAATAGCATGCCATGCATGCAGTAGCAGAGAACAATACAGTGACACCATTTTTTCCTGGTTCATGCAGTAAGGACAGTAAAGAACATTATATACATATTAATCTAAGAATGGCAATTCTTCGTATCCTATCAAAAGTTTTTGTACTATATCTGCCATCAATACACTGCAGGAACCTTTTGGA